>PVHP010029529.1:0-22321 GCA_004024765.1 Zapus hudsonius
TGGGGCCCATCTAACCCTACCAACTGACCATAGGCCAATAGCTGAGATTCTGGCAAGAGAGGAGCCACCACAGTCATACCGTGGAGGATCCACATGGAACCCCGCAAAGAAGGACGGGAGGGACGAGGGACCCACAGCCACAGACATTCAATCTACACAGGATAAGCCAGTGAGACAGAAACCAACGATCTTTGACACAAAGACCCCTAAACTCACAACCTTAAAGCAGCCTTAATACTCATCCACCATGACTCAGGGACCTATGCAGAAGAGTGGGTGGAAAGATTGTAAGAGCCGTGGTGGGGGAGACTATCCAGAGGCATGGCACCCTTCAGTATCAACACACTTGGTCCAGGAGGACCGGGCTGAGTACTAGGCTATCCAGGGTCCCCTGCCCCAGGACTGATCCAGACAGCCCACGGAGGAGGATATCCAGCTGACTGGGGATGGGGAGGGGGGCATTGGGGAATTGGGGATAACAATTCATGGTTTTCCCACTGAATAATGTAACTCATTATGGACAATAAATATATATATTAAGACTTAAAAAACTGAAATCTAGGTTCAGCACATGAGAGAAAATATGAAATATTTTCTTTTTGTGTCTAGCTTGTTTGGTTTAACATAATTATTTCCAGTTCTGCCCATATTCCTTTAAATGCTATGATTTCATTTTCCTTCACAACTGAATAATTTTTTTGTTTGTTTGTTTTGTATTGTTTTTGAAGTATGGTCTCGCTCTAGCCCAAGTTGACCTGAAATTCATTTTGTCGGCCCATGCTGGCCTTGAACTCTTAGCGAGCCTCCTAACTCTGCCTCCCAAATGCTGGGATTATATGCACCTCCATGTCCAGCAGAATAATTTTTTTATTTATATTTATATATCTATCTATGTACAGATAGATTCACATTTTATTTATCCATTTATCTGTTGAAGAGCTTCTACTCTGGCTTTGTTTTCTAGCTATTGTGAATAGGGCAGCAATAAACATGGATGTGCAAGTATCTCAGGAATAGGATATAGAGTCCTTTGGGTATATACTCAGGAATGATATAGCTCAGATCATGTAATATTTCTATTTTTACCTTTGTGAGAATCCTCCATACTAATTTCCATAGTGGTTGCACCCATTTACATTCCCATTGGCAGCAAATAAGTAGTCTTTCTCTCCATCCACACCAACATTTGTTGCTGTTTATTTTCTTGATATTAGCCATTCTGACTGGGGTGAAATGCAATATCAAAGTATGATTTTTAAACCAAAGTTAAAAACTGTGTGTGTGTGTGTGTGTGTGTGTGTGTGTGTGTGTGTGTGTGTGTGCACATGCACATTCATAGAATCAAACCTGGGCCAGCAGGTTTTACATGCATGTGTCTTGAATGACTGACTCTTCTCCTCAGCCCCTTCAAAGTAGTTTTAATTCTCAAAAAGTGTTCAACATCCTTAGCATTCTGGAAAATAAATGACATTGCTTTTATTTTACTAATTTTCTAGATAGAAGCAGTTCAGGGAGTTCCTATTTAGTCTTTTCCCACTATAATAGCTCTCACTCACAGTTCAGAAAACCAATGACATGCTGAGTATTTCTATTCTAGTCATACATTCTAGAACTGAGCATATAACCACAAAATGGGATCAGGAAGCTATTTGATCCACTGTTATAAAGCCTTTGATCACTAGATCTCTATAAGCCTCTGACCAACTAACTAGTAAGCCACAATGATTTTTTTGAGTCTCCTCCTGGAACAGGTGTCAGTTCAGAACCCATGTTCCATAAACCTTGAAAGCTTTGATTATTTACTTTTCCCAATATACAGTTATCATGGAGAAATAATACAGGTTCCTTTGAAGAAGATTGGAAGAAAGATTAACAGTATAATTTGTCAAAAGGTCCCTCAAATGGGCCCAGCTTCTATTTTATTCAAGGGGTTCTGCATCTACAAACTGAATCAAGTTTGAGAGTTGAGTTGACTGAGTGAACATGAATCTGTTTTCATTATTTGAGTTAAATTTTAGTTCACATGTCCTAGAACATTTTGTTTATACAGATCAAGTAAGAATATAATATGCTTCCTATTTCACTTCTATGAAACCCATGATTAGGTAAACCATAACTCTGTTTGAGTCAGACTCTTGCTGATGTGGTTCACTATGCTGTTCATAACCACACCAACCTTTTCTTCACACTGAACCACCATCCCTGCCTTTCCAGGACACACTTGTGCTCACTGCATTGAGGCCTTCCAGTTTAATCTCTGCAGTTCTCAATGGATAATCCTGACTACAGAGAAGAGTGACTATAGATCTCTTCAAAGATATCAAGATGGCTTTCACAAAATTACTTCTTACAGTACTGGCAAAAGGCAGATATGTCTTCTGGACCTTCCCAGTGTGATTGAGTAGGTACTGACAAATCCATTCCAACATTCTAATCTTTCTAAGCTATTGAATATCTCAATACCAGAGCAGGTCTAGAGTTTCTCATTCACTAATTATAGGCCATATTTTGGCCCAAGTTTGAGTCAGTCAACTAGAGAGTGCCTTTTTAATTGTCCAAGCTGCAACATCAAATGCAGAATGTCTGCTTAGTGAGTTCCTATCAACCAATTACTATGCTTCTTCCATCAGTATCATATATTCATAGTATCCATTCTCATATTTGACCTCCAGATTTCTGCTTGGAAAAGTTATAAATTCAAGCAGTTACTTAGCATACCTACTCATGGATCACATTTCATACTTCATATTTAGAGATCTTTTGAGACTTGAATTCTGTTATAGAACTAGAAGCAAAAAGGTGGGATAAGAGGGTAGTTATTGATGAGAATCAATATTGTCTTCAGTGTTACCATTTCCATCAGAGTCTTCTCATACATCCCCATTTCAACTTATAGGTTCTCCTTCTTTTCCAGTAAATGCTCTCATTTAACACAAGATACCCTGCAGGACTGTAAGTTCAGTCAATGTACATAGTCAACTAAAAAGTGATTTACAGCAATTTCACCCTGAAGATACTGCAGATATGAGTCTCCTACTAGACATTTCTAAGTCTTCCGGTTATTTATATGACACTTAAATTGGGAATTCAAAATCTTGATATCATGCTTTTCTTCAGCTACTTTGTCTGGTGAATGAAATCTCATTTCAATTGTTGCTTTTCAAAAAATGTTATAATATAAAAATATTGACCCAAAACCTTCGTTCCAGTAAGTGGTAAATAGCTGATTAGGAGAATCCAATGCAGATATAGTAACTATTTCTATTTCTGGGTTTCATGTAAATTATTTGTGGTCTTTTGAATACTATAAATAGAATCATTTTCATCTTTAAATTTAATAAGATCAAATTTAATAAGATTTCAGATTAAATTCCAGAAATCCTAGAACCAATTCCAAAATTTCATCCTTAAAATTCTATTCTTCTAGAATTAATCTCAGCACCAAAATCTACTTTAGTCAGTTCTCCAGAAGAGCAGAAGAAATAGGATGGAGAAATAGGATGGATGGAGAAACAGGTTTATAGATAGATAGACAGATAGATAATAGATAAATATATAATGTTTCCATGTTATATGAAATACAAAGAGATTTGTTATTATAAGTTAATAAGACAAGAACTTAGAAACTGCTTTTGGAGGAATCTGTTAGAAGAGAGTTTATACCTTGTAGTGAAATTCTATATTACCTAATCAGGCAATAGATTCTATTTTTTATTTCCATTATTACATAATAGCATCAACTGTGCTAATAAGTGTTGTATTAATGAGCTAAAATCTCCTTTATATATTGGCCATTATTCACTTCTTCCCAGAAAGCAGTGGCCTATTAGCTCAAAAGCCAATAGGCATTATATTCTCATTTTTATGCATTCAGTTGTCTTAAAAATGGCCTAAAGAAGAAGATTTTTAGCCATCTAATATCCTGCCTGCATTACATACTTTAAAAAACAGTGCTTAACAACTGTTAACCAGCTATCCGATAAAACCTGAAGTTGTTAAATATGGCCTGTCATTCCTTCATCATCAGAGGTTGCTGACTCAGAGGCTCGCCACTGTGCTACTGACATCATCCAGAACTGTAAGCTCCACCCTACCCATAGACATTTCTCCTCTGTCCTAGATGCTGCTTGCTGCTTTCCTGATCTGTGTGTTGGCCCCTGTAGCATGGCCCTTCTTATGTCATAAGCAACTTCTTCACCCTCATTCAATGCATATCTTTAAAGTGAACCAAAATAAAACCTGTTATGTCCTCCTGTCACTTCATGGTCAAATCTTAGTCTTAATCAAATCCAATACATATTCCAAGTCACTAGAAAGGGCAATGAGATTGACTTGCCTTTCTGCCTTAGAGGAGTTCTCAGATTGACAAGAAAGTAACGATAAATCCACTCACATAAGTGTCCAGCCAGTAGATTTAAGATTTGAGAGGAGGAGATGGGTCCCTGTGGGCATAGAAATATCAGGAATAACTTCCTGGGAGAGGTGGGGATTGAACTGGTCTGTGAAAGAAAAAGAGATAGAAATAGAAATCAAAAGCTGAAACCAGAGGAACAGGCCTAGTAAATGGGGTGGGGTGTGTGTGTGTGTGTGTGTGTGTGTGTGTGTGTGTGTGTGTAAATTTTAAATCTTCTTCAAGGGTAAAGTAGAACCTAAGATAAGCCAAATGCTGAGAGTCAATTTCTACCAAATGGATTTGCATCTAAGAAATGTCTCAAACTTGATTTCATTCTTCCAATGATAACTGGAGTATAAATGTTGCCCATGAAAATGATTGCAGAAAAGCAATGTGTGAATCATGAAACAGAACAGCTTCTGATGACTCACTTTGTCCCTGGGTCTAAATAACCTGGGGAGAAAAAACCTTTGTAAACACAGAGGAGAGGTTATGTCCCGTGGTTTTTCAAACACAAAAGAAGCAATCATAAATATTCTGTGATTTCACTGGTAACAGCAGTTGCTCTCAGGAAAATAAAACCATCCTTCCCCTGATATTCATGACTTTGCAAAGGTATCCCACTGCCCAGATCAGGTTATCCTCTTTAAAACAGAGTAACTTTAATAAAGTGAGCTGGTGGCAGAGATAAACCTGATATGATTACATACCTGTTATAATAGGATTTAATTCTGCTTCAGATGTGCTAGTTTTAATAAAAAAGGATTGAGCAAAATGAAAATAAATTACATTGAAAGGTCAGGCTTATTGCTTGTACAGTTATGTTAACTCCCCCATGGACACTTTTAGGGACTGTATTTATGAGACCTTTTGATTTGGGAAGGAGAGGTATAAAATACATCTACAATTTCCCTATTATTCGCAGTGGTATTTCATTTTAAAGTGTCAATTCCAAGCACTTAAGTATGGCATTCTTTAACAGGAGTAAATCTAAAAAGTATGAGTTGTTTACCAAATGCTGTTATTCAGTATATTAATAAAACAAGCTTTTCTATGCAGTGGAAAGTTACAAAAATCCTTCCAGAGTTTATGCAGCATGATAATTCACTTTGTTGCATGTGAAGCATTTATTGAGAATATGTCTGCTCCTAATTTGAATGGCAACATTCCTCTGACAAAGCATCTCCTCTACCAGAAGGAGAACCTGCTCAATTTACTAAACATGGATGGATGGACCAATGATCCAGGCAGCCCTATTTTCCTGGTTATTTCAAATGTGACTTTCAAGAGGGTATTTGGGTCTGTTACCATGTTCAGGTGTAATTTGCCCATAAAATATAATAGGATGTGGAAGAGATGTCTCCTTTTACCCACCAACTGGTAACTAGTTCAAAACCAGACAAAAAGAGTAATAATTATAATAATCAGTGAACATGATATGGCATTTACTATGTACCAGGGTTGTATTAGGCAGTTTACAAACCTTTATAGATTCCATTATTATCCTTGTCTTAGAGGTGAATGAATTGTGATAAGCCATTTTGAGTTGAAGAGCAGAACAGTCTTGAGCAGATGAGTCAGGAGCTGAACTTGGGCACTCTAACTCCTGACTTGAAGGGTCTTATAGCCAGAAATGTTTTGTATTATAAAAAAAAGAGTCACTAACAAATTGGACCAGATATTTTGCCCAGGGTTAATGGACATTCCATTGCTCTATCATCTTCTACACTCCAGCTCCAATCTATTCCCCTGAAGGCTGGAGGGAAAGGTGGAAGTAAACTGGAGTATTCAACCTAGTGGAAAGTGAGAAGACACTTTCCTATCTCCATCATCAATGTCAAGTGAAGCAAGGATGGGTCCTTCAAGAATCTTTCAAAGTTTGAGGGAAAACTATATGAAAAGGGGTGTGGCATATTGCTCCCCTGCAGAATACTTATTGAGTTATAGGTGCTGTACATTTAGCTTAACCCCTTTGGGCACAAAACTCTAAGAGAGAAAAATCTTAAAATATTGAACTCTATGGTCTCTGTTGACAGAGCATGCACATGAATATTGAAGCCAAATCCAGCTCTTAGCCTGGAGAGTTTTGAAGATATAACACTTGCACATCCAAGACATGAAAGGACTGTAGAAGCTTAGAGAATGAGAGCAGGATAAGACTCCTAACTCAGGTTCCTACTATCCATGAAAGTCTCAGCAAATGATCACCATCATCCTGTGACTCCATGCAGTGAACATAGACTATGAGAGAAAAACTTTAGTATGCCCTAAGTAGGCTCAGGGTCAATAGTCATGGCAATACACTTAGAGCTATATGCATGGATTTCTGAACATAAGTGAGCTAAAACAGCCTAGTCCTCTTTGGCAGAGCACTCCATAACAATGGAGTCGTTATAATGAACCATTACTGTGAATGCCTCATATGCCTTCTGTACACACAGAGGGCAGCCCAGCAATGAAAGCAGCTAGCAAGAGGTAAGAGTATATTTAATCAGGCAGGGAGAGGCCTGAAGTATCTCCTACCCCTAATAGACAAGCAGAATGAGGAAAATGAATGTACATGAAAAGTTACAATGTCCCTGCATGTACTCCTACTCACCCATTTAGACATCAGTGGGATAAGAAGCAATCTTTGTATCAAAAAATAAATTAGTCTTTCCCTCCCACACTTCAGTGTGGACAGCTAGGCCCCTGTGGTGGTCCGGTGGTCCCATGCCCTCTTCTTTCCCTCCTACACTTATGTGGGGGAACACAGGCCTCTCTGGTGACTCAGAGACTCCATGCTCTCTTCTTTCCCTCATCCAACCCTCCCCAGAAAAACTTGCATGTGGGCAGCCAGGCCTCTCCAATGGTTCAGCAGTTCTGCGCCCTCCTCTTTCCCTCCTCCACCCCCACCCAGACTCACTTCTGTGCGCATGGCCAGACCTCTCCAGTGGCCCTGTGGCTCTGCACTGTCTTCATACTCTCCTCCACCCCTACTCAGCCACCGGTGACCTCTGTGTTTCTCTCTCCCTTTGCTCCACACCCAGACTTTCCGTCCCATCAGACCACTACAGTGATTCGGGGCCTCTGTACTTCACTTTCCCTCTCTTCCCCCACCCGGTCACCCACTCTTTCAACCTGCCAGACACCTTCCAGAGGTTCCGGTGGAATCTGTGGTTCTCTCTCCCTCAGCTCACCACCCAGCCATCCACCTTCCTGCCCTGACAGACTAGTTTTAGTGGATCTGGCAGGCTCTCCTCTAGCACAAGCTCCTGGACCTGGAAGTTCTCCTCTCACATAAGCCCCCAGGCCTGTGGCTCTCTCCACTATTCATCATCCTGGGTCTTTGGATTCCCTCTCAACAGCCCCAAAGCTTTCTCTTTAGACTTCCCACCAGCTGCTGCAGACCCCTGCACTCCCGCTGCCTTCCCCCTACCCACAGACCCCAGTACTCCCATAGCCTTCCTTATCCTACAGGCTTCCTGCCAGCTGCTGCAGCATCTGTACCATGGACCATACCAGGAAGTCTCGCCACAGACAGTTCTGGCCTACACAGAGACACAGATCTAGACAGCAAAGGCCACTGCCCAGACTGCTGAGCTACAGGGAAAAGAAGAGAAAGCAGGTATGACTCAACTACCTCCAACCTGGTCTGTACATTGCTAAGAAAGCCAGTGAGATGTGCTGTTCATGTGAGAGGAAGGAAGATAGTCAATAGAGTGTGGGGGGAAGGTGTTACTTGTGGTCTCTGAATCTGCATCCTAAAGGGGAAAGGTTGTGCCCAACCCAGTGAGCTATAGGCTGGAGAGTAGCACTGGCCTGTCAGGACTGGAGCTACAGGGAACACAAACAGGAATAGCACCTGTGTTTTCCCTCATGGGGAGAAGGCCTGTACAGTGGCACACAGCAGGAGCATTCAGGTTCAGGGAGTTCCAAGCTCTTAAAGACCAAAAAGAGTGATGGGTGTATTAAGAACTAGAAGTCCAGGGAACACCAAAGGGAACAACACCTGCAGTTCCCCTGGGGGAGGAGGCCAATGCAGCAGCTCACAGCCAATTCAGGAGCAAGATGTTCTAGTCTGGTTAATGATAGAACCTTCCTGGGGACAGAATGCCTCAGACAGGAGAGATACTGGTTGAGCATAAACATAGTGGTGTAACATTGTCCCAGACAGAACATGCCAAATAGCACCCCCAAAGGGTTTCACTCTAATTCCAACTTGAGAGCAAAAGCTCCCTCTCAGGCACTTGCCAGAGGGGTAAAAGGGAGATCTCAAAACATACCCTGCTGAGATAAGGAGACAGGAGAGGAGCAAGTAGACCTGCTCTGAATACCCCTGAACCCCAGTAGAACCACAATGGTTTATATACCCAGAGATAATTTCAGACCCCCATAATATATTGTATACCATATACTAATCCAGAACAGCTGGCATACCCATAACCTCTGCAACTAACACATCTGTGGTTACAAGACTAACCCAAACACAAATAGTACATAGAACAGAACAAGCCCAGAATACCCAAAGAAATCTTATAGTGCCCCTCAACAAGAAAACTAGTCCTTTTTCAAGAAATGGGCAGAAACCAATGTAAAAAAAAAAAAAGCAATACAAGCTGAGACTCCCCAACCTATGACACCTAGTCCTACAATGGAAGAGGTCAACGAGATCACAGGGGAGACCCACAACCACCAAATGAGAATAAAATAACTCCTGGTCATAACTGCAATGAGATCATGACCAGGATGATGACTGAAACGGAAGCTGTCAAAAAAGATGTAAATTAAATGAAACTCAGTAATGCTAGTATAGACTTAAGACTGAACTTAATGTCAAAAACTTGACTGATGTCAAAAACACAGTAAGTGAATTAAAGGTGAACCAACTATGGTAGGAGCTAGACAATCAGCTGATTAAGTTTGATGAGGACTTAACTAAGCTCAAGAATGAATTCCAGGAGACACTAGAAAAAAAGAGAGTAGATTGGAAATTGGAACTTGCCAGAGAAATGGAGAACATGAACAAAATATAAAAGAAACCAAAAATCAAACAAAGGTTTTAAAAATCTCCTTTGAATCCCTCAGCCCCTGGAGGAAAGATCCTCTGACCTCAAAGACAAAACAGAAGAAAATACTAGGGACTCCATAGACTTCAAAGTATTCAAAAATTCATATGAGCAAAAAATGAGGGATCTGTGTGGTACATAAAGAGACCAAGTCTCAGGATAATGGACATTCCAGAGGGAAAAGAAACCCAGGACAAAGGCATAGAAAATATTTTCAACAAAATTATGCAAGAAAATTTTCCTTATCTTACAAGAGAAAGGCTGGTCCAGATATGAGAAGCCCACAGAACTCTAAACAGACAAGATCAAAGAAGGAACTCTCCAAGACATATCTTGGTTAAAATGCTTAACACAGAAAGTAAAGAGACAATACTCAAGGCAGCAAGAAAGAAAAATTGTATCACTTATAAAGGCAAACCCATCAGACTTCTCAGTAGAAGCCATGAAGGCCAGAAGTGCATGGAACAATGCTCTTTAAGGCCTAAAAAACTACAGATTCCAATCTAGACTACTGTACCCAGCAAAGCTATCCCTTATAATAGGTGGAGAATTGAAAGTGTTCCATGAGAAAAGCCAGCTCTACAATTATATGAATGGAAAGCCAAACATACAGAGAATACTAAGGTAGATAACCCACACAGAAGAGACAAGCAACCTACATCAGGAATCTAATAGAGAACAAGCAAGGTAATCATAATGGTTGGGCCATTAATAACATGGGAGGCATCAACCCCTTTAATCCTCCAACATGGCAGGGCTTAAGATAAACCACACAGTTATAACTCTGAATATAAATGGACTTAACTCCCCTATAAAAAGGCACAGATTAGCAAGGTGAATCAGAAAAATGGACCCTTCCATCTGGTGCCTTCAAGAAACGCACCTTAATTGTAAAGACAGAAATCTCAGGGTGAAAGGATGAAAACATTTTTTTAAGGGAAATTTGCTCAACCATGTTTATTGCAGCCCAATTCATAAGAGCCAAGAATTGGAATCAACCCAAATGCTCATGCCTGGATGAATGGATAACAAAGCTGTGGTACATTTACACAATGGAATTTTACTCAGTGGAAAGAAAAAAAAATGACATAATGAAATTTAAGGAAAAGTGGACAGATTTGGAGCAGATCTTACTTAGCAAACTCACACAAGAACAGAAAGTAAAATGCCACATATTCTCCCTCATACACAGTTCCTAACCAGGTTAAGCTTAAAGTCTAAGCAAACCTGACAGGTGAAATGTGAGAATGTAAAAGGTGTTGAAGGAATGGGGAAGGGGAGGGTGGAGTGACTTATACAATAAGCTGAACCAATAATTAATCACAATCATAAAATCCTTATTTCCATACGGTAAGCTCTTGAGGAGGAAGGGGGTATCGCCTGCTAAGATGGGCCGTGAATGGAATGGGAGGAAGCCTAACCCCATGAAAAATTGATCAGACCTGGAACTCCCTGGTCCAGTCATTGGTTCCTTCCCACACTGAGCTATTGATCAGAGACTCACAAGATCCCTAAAACAAGACAGAATTCTGTCAAGGCTCTTGAATGCCCACCCCAGGCCAAAGGTGGGATCCTATTGCTGAAGAAACCACAGAAAGTTATCACACAACACCGAGAGACCCTGCAAGATCCAGAATGGCAACCAGCCCCCAGATGCTAGCATATGCAGTGCTGGAAGGAGCTACATTAGCGGCCAGGGGAAATTGGTCAATGATAGTTGGAAAAAGCAGAGACCACTGATATACACTGCAGACTGTTGTCATGAAAAGGCTAAACACACTGCCTCCTGGGAGAGATCCTCAAGCCAAGAAGTGATCACTTGGGCAATAGAGGTGCCATAACCTTGGGGGGGGGGTAGTAAACAGCTTCCAAATTGGCCAAGAAATCCACTCAATGTCAAGGAGCCCTTAACTGGAATTGGGACTCAGGTCAAAATCCTATGAGAACCCAAGGAAAAACTCCCATTACTAGAGAACTACAGAAAGGCTAATTCCAATAGAATCTCACTAAATTAGAAATGTGTGTCACATTTAACCCATATTGACCTCACTCTCTGATGGAGATCCTATTTGTTTGTATATTTCAGAAGGCAATGAGAGAGCCAAGGTCATTCCAATTCCACCAATGAGCTACAGGTGGAGAGCTGACATCCTGATAAGAGATGAACCACCCCAGGCTTATGGTGTAGGCCCCAAATGAAACCCTTGAGAGAGTGACAGGATAGCAAGAGACCTATCAGCACAGCTAATCAGTCAACCCAGGATAAGTCAGTGTGACAGACACCAACGATTTCCAACCCGACCTAAAGCAGGGGTACAGAGGCCCTTAAGATCTCAACAATAAAGCAGTCTTAAATGTAACCCACCATGACTCAGGGAACTAAGCAGAAGAGGGGTGGAAAAAGTTTAAGAGTCATGGTGGGGGAGAATATACAGAGATATTGCCCCCCTCAGCAACAACACACAAGGTGGGGGGGAACCTGGATGCCTCTTGTGCTATCCATAACTTCCTACCCCATGGAATGATCCAGCATACCACCGAGGAGGATACCCAGTGGATTGGGGACAGGGAGGAGGGAATCAGGGATACCAACATAATATTTAATAAAACAATGTATCTAACTTTAGACAATAAAAATTGATTTTAAAAAAGGAATTACAACTTTTAGTAGACTAAATTTTAATAAATGAAAAGTACCAGGAGGTTATGAACTTCAAAAGGAATTCAGCAAAACAAATCTAGAAACTATCTACAATGCATGAAACCTTTACATGTTAATGCCTCTACTTACAATATTCTTCAAGGATCCTGTCATATGAGAATTGCTGGGAGTGGGGTTGGGAAAGATGCCTCTGTAGCAGGCTTCAGGAATATGGCAATTACCTGTAATGTCCTTCACTTCAGGGAGTATAGTACTATATAAACATTGAGGCTTTCCATCACCATTCATTTTCAGTTTGTCACTCTTCCATTTTGCAGAATATGGTCAAACATAAGCAGTAACAAAATGGTCTTTCTATGACTCATTTGCCACTTTCCAAGTTGGAGGACATCTAGCCACATCCAAGTCCCTTTTGGCTCAAGTTATAGTGGAGGATAGATGAGGAAGGATCCCTGGAATGTTTTGCAACTTCGGATTTAGCCTTTCTTTCCATATGGTTCCTCAATACCAGGTCCTGAGCACACTCTCTAGATCCTAGAATACTGTCAATGTGCAAAAATCTACTGCTGTCTGCTATGGCAGGAGTGACATTCCAAGTGCCATCACCACCACTGCAGCAGATCACTCGTGTTTTGGCACTCTCTGTCTCTTATGAAAATAATACCTGGAATGTGATGGTATAGTTCATATCCTCCATGAGAGATCACTTTCCTTTGAACTATTATAGAAACCTTTGAAAGTCAGCTCACTTCATGTTAAATAGGGTCGTCATTGCTAAAGCCCCAGTAGCCAATTAGAACCATTATGTGGCAATGGGAGTAGAATCCTGAAAGAGGGAGCAATGGAATAAAAAGCTAGGTCTGTGACTCAGTGGATATATTATTAGTCCTACTAAATCAAGAGAAGAAACAAAAGTCCTTTTTGTTTAAGGTTTTATTACTTCTTTATCTTTTCTAGGAAACCCCACTTTTAACCAGTAATTACCAAATATCAAATATCAAATTTAATTTTGAGGATTAAATGCATTAGTTCAATAATTATTACAGTGTTTTACCTTACAGCGCCTCTATAGTAAATATCTAATGGGATATTCACCCTGGTAATAGAAGGAGGTGGGTCTATTAACATTGGTAAAGCTAGTGTGTGCAGAAAGGGATCATCAGGTACACGGTGGTGAGCCACCATGCCAGGTTGCACACACCATTTCTACTGATAATTCATTAGTAAGAGCTTTGTCACATGGTCTCACCAGATCATAAGACTGGCTATGAAACGTAGTCCTTATTTCTGCTGTCTATGTAGCCAGCTGGCAATATGTTGCTGATGGAGAGAAAAGAATGTATTCTGGGGTACAGTTAGCAATCCCTACCACAGGCAGAGACATTGCCCTTAAATAGTACTGTTCATTTTTGTGGATTTTAAAAAGTTGTTAGGAAGATGGGAGATGAAACTAGCTAGTCCCTGCTAGTCATAACTCAAGGTTTAGCCAGCCTAACAAAAAGGGTACCTTTTTAAAATTTTGGTTGAAGATGAAATTAATGCTTTCCTAGATCTAAAATGATAGGATATCAACAATTTCATATATTTCAACCTAATAATTTATCTGCCCAGAGAGAGCACCATTTTTATTAATTTGTATTTTTAAAGTATTTTTAACTTATTTATTTGCACGCAGAGAGAGAGAGAAGAGAGACAATCAGAAAAAATGGGAAATCCAGGTCCTCCAGCAGCTACACACTCCAAATGCATGTACCACTTTAAGCATGTGGCTCTTTTTCTTTTTTTTTTTACCACTTTGTGTATGTGGCTTTATGTGGGTACTGGGGAATTGAACATAGCTTGTTAGGCTTTGCAGGCAAATGCCTTAATCGCTGAGTTATCTCTCCAGCCCTGAACACCACTTTTACTTTATTTTATTTTTCTATCTTTATTGTCTAAAATTAGATACATTGAATGAGAAAATTTTGGGTTGATATTCCTATTTCCCTCCCCCCTGTCCCCAATCCACTGGGTATCCTCCTGGGTGGGCACACTGGATCAATCCATGTGGTAAGGGGTTATGGATAACAGAGGAGGCAGCCAGGTGCCCCCCCTTTATGTCAACACCACTTTTAAATTTAAGGTACTCATAGAAGATGGTTTGTAGAAATACCCTTGACATTCTCCAATTTTCAATTTTTGGTGCAACTGTGTTCTTTGTAATGTGATTTTGTAGCCCAATTTATCAACAGCTAGATTTGACTTTGCATTTATCCCTCTGATTCTCATTCTCTATCTATCTATCTATCTCTATCTATCTCTCTCCTTTTCCCTCTCTCCTTCTTGATTCTTCTTTTTTAATCTTGTCAGGATTAGGTGAACAAGCCTATGCTAGCCTGCTGTAGGAAGGCCATTCTAGACCATCCTACAGCCAACTAATACCAAAACATGTACATGAGTTCAACCAAGATCAACAAAGCTGTCTACCTGACCCACAGTTAATCACTTACACGTCACCAATCCCAGCTGACATCATCATATCCAGCTGGTTCATAAACTCATGAACAATAACAAAGGCTTATTATTTAAGAGTCTGCATTTTGGAATGGTTTGTTATACATCTATAGTTAACTATTACAATGACATGCTGAGTAGCAACAGCCCTTTGTAGTTGTTAGTATGCATTTTCTAGCTAACTGATCTTTTAAATCATGAATTGATTTTTCTAAGGCCCCAAAGCTAGTTGGTTAACATAGGAAAAGGCAGGGTTCTAAACCAGGCTGTCTACAGACTCTAGGATTATAACTGTTAATCAACATGTCTGTGTTACTACTAAAATGAAATGGGTCCTTACAGTCTTTATTCTCCAGTGACTGAATGCTAGATGTTTACTGACTAGGTCCCTGGAAGAAAATGTCCTCCTTTCTAATGCTTGTTGATTTCAAATACTCCTTTCATGGCCAATCACAAACCCACAATTTAGCATCCCTTAACAGGAAGTTGGGAAAGTATATGCAATAGCATACCACTATGTATAGTTACACCACATAAATGTAATTAAATAATCTCAAGGGCAAAAATTACAGTAAAATAATTAAGCAATTGGGCTGGAGAGATGGTTCAGTGGTTAAGGCACTTACCTCCAGTGCCAAGGGCCCCGGGTTCAATTCCCCAGATCCCACATAAGCCAGACCCACAAGGTGGTGGCCCTGGTGTACTCTCTCTCTCTCTCTCCTTCTCTCTCTCTCTCTCTCTCTGTATCTCTGCTTGAAAATGAATAAATAAATTTAAAAAAAAGATACTCATTTAAAAAAAATAATAATTAAGCAATGATAGTATATCAGTTACTTTCTCATTGCTATGAACAAATACCAGATCAGAAGCAACTTAGGGAAGAAAATCATTTATCTCTATCTACAGTTTCAGAGGGTAGATTACTGTACAGATGGCATGGAAGGCCCAAGCAGATGGAAGAGCTGATCACATTGTGTTGACAGTCAGGAAGTAGAGGGACAAAAGGAACTGAGGCCTGGCCACAAAACTAATACTCACTGTCAGTGACTCACTTCCTCCAACAAGGCTCTTCGCCTCCTAAACGTTGCATAACCATCCCAAACAGCACCCCTGGCTGGGACCAAGTGTTCAAACATATGAATCTGTGGGTGACATTTTATATTCAAACCACACACATAGTTTTGAATATTTGTTACCCTTGGTATGTTTGTTTAGTTATTTATTTTACCTCTTTCTTTCTCTCTCTCTCTCTCCTCTCTCTCTCTATCTCTCTCTCTATCTCTCTCTCTCTCTCTCTCTCTCTGTGTGTGTGTGTGTAAGAGGGAGAGAGAGTAATGCCAAATGTGGTGTATGATGTGAGTGTGGTGGTGTATGAACGTTTGTGCAAATGCATGTGGCCCATGTGTTAATGTCCTCCTGGCAAAGCATGCCACAGGTTAATCCAGAGTCAGATCACTGCACTGCCAATGGGAACAGTGAAGAATTAGGGCCACCTTAGTGCAGTTTATCTATCATACGCATGCTTCAGACCCACAGGTTGAAAAGGAAGGGTTTTGTTTGCTGACTGCAAGAGATCCTATAAGGAGACTGTCATCACCTATGTGTTTATTTTAAAGAGGTTTACATCAGTAAAGATTAAAGTGGGCAAAGTCTGGTGAGTCTCTTTCCAGATAATGTTCACATTGACTACACAGTATCATCGTTTAAAACAAAGATAGAGCCTATGGTCTCATAAACTCTTACCTGTGACAACTTCTGCCCCAGAAGCTCCAAGGGTCCACCCATGGCTCCCTACGTCTCTATCAAATGGAGTTGGGAAAAGACTAGATGACATTTATGGCCTCAGAAACAGGGCTAGCCTATCTTTGTTTAAAGTGAGGATAATAATGAGTTTATAATCTACTCATTCTTTTCTTTAGATTAGATGCTATCATTTCCCCTTCTAATCACTTTCATCAGAAATCTTCCTGGACATCTACATTTGTCATCTTCAAATGCAGAACAATATGGCAGGAAAACACTGCCATAATTTCATTTGTGAAAACATCCTTATGTTGAATAACTCAGGTGTTCATTCCTAAACTCAGCTTTACCCCAGTGACTCTAACACCTCCTCTTTATCAAATTCCTCTTTCGTGGTCAGAATAAGTACCAGAGGAATATCTCCCTCTCTTTTATGGAGAGAAATTGCATTGCCAATAAGCTAAAGAATGAATAGACTAAATATGCTGCTTTTATATGGATGAGAGGTGAAGACCGAGATGGTTCTGAAAATAACACAGGTTAAGAATGATGAGAACAAATGCAGAAGATTAGTTTATGACAACCTATTCTAAGTGGAAAAGTACCTGCAAACCCTTACAAGCTATCATATCCTTTGAGTAGTTTTGTAAGCTACTGCCACACAACCAAATTTGAGTTTTGTTTGTTTATTATTGATACCTGGCATCATGACTATAACCTTCAATATCTAGTCCTGGGAAAGTTACCCTCCAGTTCAGCCATGTTGTGAACTAAGGTATCTTCTTCGCTGGAAACTATTCCTCATGTTTATCTCCTGCCAAGGTGAGGCAAAGGTGCCCACCTCTGCAGATGAACTTCAGAAAGAACACATGGACATCCTACGTTTGGATTCCAATTTTCACCCTAATCATGTTTGCAAAGCTTTCTGCTTTGTAACATTGCTGGATAATTAGCCACCTTTGAGCTCCAAATCACACGGAGGATATCCACCACACTGAGACTTTTTCTTTTGAAAACAAAAGGAAAATCAATTTCAGCCAATCCAATTGTTGCCATTTTATGAAGTTAAGGTGCTCAATGTAAATTAATGTTTTACATATATGCTTTTGATGAATTGGTGTAATTATTGATAGGAATAACACAAAGCTGAAAGGCAAACCAATCATTCTTGACACTGTAGGCTTTATGCCATGCAGACAAATCTCCAAGACAACTAAACAGAGCTTAAGGCTTATGTGGCCCTCTTCCAATGTTAAAAGTAAACTCTTGAAAAGAAGGCAAATATGTTCATTGTTCATTCTTCACCTCCAGTGCTTTGCAAACTCCTCTGGATTTTGAACTGAAAGAATCTATAGTACAGAGTAAGGGTAGCCATTCTTGACCGGTCACTTGTCCAGAAAATAACAAATGCATTTACTTATGCATAGCAATCATACTGCTGCTAAGAAGGATAAATTATGTAAAACTCCATATAATCCTCAGGCAAAGTTAGCTTGTGAGAGTTAATCTCTATTTTCAATTTGATTGGCTCAGGAATCAAAGAAGACACACCTCTCAGGCATGGGTGTCAGTGCATTTACAGAAAGGATGATCTTAGGAAAGGGAAATATATTCCCTTAGAATGAGCAGCCTTTCCAGTGGCAAACTAAATATAAACATGTTCCAGGAAAAAGTGGCCTCGGACCTGGAAGAGGCACATACACCCACATGTGGAAGGCAAAGGATGAGAACAAAAGCAATCCCTTCATATTAAAGACCAGAGAGGATTAAGAAATAGTGAAGGACTCAGACATTAAAGAAAGATTATACATGTAACAAAGCGAGGAAGCACCCCAAAACAAGACACATATGGGAAGCAAGCAGAAAAATACCTAGGCAGAGGTAAGGATGGGAAGGGGGAGAAACAGACTTACACATTGGTGTTCAGGTGAAACCATAGGAAGAAGAGAGAGTGTACACATGTGTTTAGGCTCATTTATACTGATCAGACATTTAGTTAGGATGTTATCTGACTCTGGCGTGTAAAGGAGATACCTGATTGGTTGGGGAACTCAAAAGGCTCGCTCAGGAGGGGCCAGCCCACCCAGGTGTGCTGAGCTGAGGAAGAAGTAGGGAGTGGCTGCTGGGGAGTATGGCTTCTAGCTCTATCTTGGATGAGATTGGATCAGATGTGGGTCCAAGTCCTGACAGGGCAGATAAGGTGACATGCTTGTGCCTCTGTCCCTGGCTGACTGCCTATGAAAAAACTTTCTCCTTCAAAAATAGAAGAGTACTATTTAGAAAAAAAAGAGGAGGTTCTGTAGGAGGTGAATTGGGGAGAGAAACAAAAGAAAGTACGGGAGGGGATTATGTTCTAAGTACATTATGTGCATGTCAAAATTGTCAATACTGTTTTAATTCCCATGACTTTGTCCTTTGGTTCAAAATTGTTATTGTTAGGGAACCCAAGGGCCTTTCTCTTCTTAAGTCTCAGGATCCATCCTTAGTCCCAGGCCAATATCCCATACTTTCATGAACACTTGCAAACACTTAGTGAGCACTTATATACATTCTAAGACTCAGCTAAGCACATCACATGCACTACCTTACTTAATCCTCACAAAACTATGGAACAGGTACTAGCACTCTAGTTCAGACTCAGGTGCTGTTGATTTTAGGATTAGCTATCAATTGAACACAAATTATACAAACTGTATGCATAAATTTTAAGACACATATCAAATACATAAGTATTCAATGTTAGAACCAAAAAAGGTGATATGCCCATTTTTATAGAGAAGGTAACTGAATCCTAGAGGAGTTAAATAAGTAGTGCCAGGTCACAAAGCAACAAAGTGGTGATATTAAAACTAAGATTGCTCATTTCAGTTCCTATATGCATAAGAACACTTCTTCTGCCACACAGTTCTCAGTTGCCTTGCTTCTATCTTTCAAAGATTCTTCCATTAAACTTCATGGTGTTTTGCTTTTATCCCTGGAGCTTAACTGCAAGGAGGAAGGATACAAATCAATCAATTTCTTCCTTCCATGAAAATTCAAATAACCAGTAACTAATGATCATGCCAGAAAAATAGAGAAATTACTGTCTGGTACATAAAGGTACAGGGCTCAATGATTTCAAGATGCAAGATCTCATACATGCTGTATCTCTCATCTAGTACCAACCCCACTGTAATATAGGAGAATCCTTTGAAGATCCCAAATAAGAGGAGTACTATTGAAGAAAGAATAAGTAGCCCCAGACAGGCAGTAAATAATTTGCTGGGGAGATAGGAAGAGTAAAGTGAGTCTTGAATACCCCCAGGTGATAGAAATGGGAATAGCTGACAAATAGCTAGAGGATGTGGTTATGAAAAATGAAATCAGCCTCTCATCCCCCACCCACCTTCTCCAATATGCCCAGTAACAACAGCAATATATATCTCCAGATAGGAGCAATACTGCCATGCACAGAGCTGTCAGAAAAAAAAATCTGTAACAACCTGTACCATTAGAAATCAAAATAAGCAATGAAACTTTTCACATAGATATGCCTCACATATTGTATGACCTATATTTGCAATTTTTAAATATTTGTGTGTGATGGTTTGAATGTAGTATCTCCATAGCCTCAGGTACTTTTCATTAATGTTAAGCTTCTTACTGAAGTCTCTAGCAGGCAGATCCCTGCTGGAGGAGGTGTGTCGCTGGGGGCAGATCTTGAGTCCAGCCTTATGTTCAGAGTTCACTTGTGCTTGCTGGTGCTGGCTTTTGTCTCTCTGATATAGATGTATGATGAAGTGAGCCAGATTCCTACACCAAGATGATGCTTTTCCTGGAATCTGTAAGCCTGAAATGAATTCTTTCCTCCCATAAGCTGCTTCTGGTGCTTTGTGCCAGCAACAAGAAGGTAACTGAAACATTTTGTCTGGAATTCAAATTTAACTAGTAACCCTTTATACCTTATAGCCCTATTCATGAGAGGAACAGGGAGCAAGTACATCCAGACAAATGTCTGACCATGTCCACCAGCCAGCAATATGTCCTACTCTTGATGAAAATAGTCGCATCATACAGACAGTGTTCATCTACGGATCAAGCAGATAGACAGAGACAAGAAATGTCAAACATTTAAGGAGAACACTAATTCAGGGAAATAAACAATAAATGAAAGAATTTCAAACTTTGAAGAAATAAAATTAATAGAAAAATTATAAAAATGCCCTTACATAATTTTATTCCCTCAGACAGATGAGGATATCACAGCTATAAAATAATAATAACTGGTTTTGAACAAGAACTCAAGGTTGTTCTTTTATGTGTATGCATGTTCATATGTGTGTGGACACATGTTTAGGGGAGGGCTATGTGCACTTTTGTATATGCATCAAGGCCAGAGATCGAACTATCATGTCTCCCTTGATTGCTCTCCACCTTATATGCTGTTGCAGAGTTTCTCATGTGAACACAAAGGTCAATGATTAGGCCAATTTAGCTTTCCAGGGATTGCTGCTCTCTGCCTGGGATTATACATAGGACACTGTAAATGCCTGCCTGCATTTACAAGGGTCTGAACATCCAAACCCCAATGGCCCTCATACTTTTGCAGCAAGCATTTGATCCACTAAGACATCTGCACAGCCTTCAAAGTTGTTCTTAAAAGCTAATCAGAGTTTTTGAAAATTAAAATATAATGATTAAAAGAAATAGTTCAATAGGTGTCTGAAACAGCAGATTAGATTCTGATAAAAAGCCAATAAGTAAGTGGCAAGACAGATCAGAGAAATTATCCAGGGAAATCCAAAAACCTAATAAAATGGGAATTATAAATTTTTTTTAAAAAAAGAAAAACAAGGAGGGCAGACTCAGAAGTTTCAACATCATTCTAATACTGGTTTCAAGAGAAGAGAGTAGACAAAAACAGAAAGGAAGCAATATTTGGAGAAGAGTAGTAAAAAGAATTCCCAAACAGGAGCATTATATAAGTCTTTGGTGGGAAAGTCTCATCAAATGCCAAACAAAATGAATTAAATGAACACTGTTTTGTCCACATTTTGCTTTACAAAATAACTAAGGTTGCACAGTTTAAAATGACAAAACATAAATATAAGGCAAAAGTTACTCTGAGACAGACATATTTTTCCTAAAAAGAAAAGAATTAAAAAAGTTAAAATAAACTACAAACAAGATATGATAGTTATGAACTTTTCTGCACTCGTCAACACAGGCTCAAATGTCTGAAGTGCAAACTAATAAATGGCAGGATGTGGTGGTTCAAGTCTGCAATCCCAGCACTTGGGATGCTGAAGTAGGAGGACCACCATGAGACCCTGTCTCCAAAATTAATTTTCTACACCTATTCTACCAAACAACTTAGCTTAGCTTGCATTAAACTTGCTTGGAGCACTTACATTTGCCTAGAGTTGGGCAAAGTCATCTAATACAATAAATTTTATAAATATATAAGTAAAAAATGTTATATTAATATATAGGTCATATATATTATATAATATTCATATAACATATATAAACAAAATATATAAAAATAAAATTGATAGTAAATTTCTTTTTTTTATTATCCATAATGAGTTACAACATTTAGTGGGCAAACAATGAGTTGTTATACCCAAATCCCCACTGCCCTCCCCTCCCCCCTCAACTGGATGACCTCCTCCATGGGTCATCTGGATCAGTCCTTGTGACAGGGGACCATGGATAGGCCAGTAATCAGCCAGGTTCTCTTGTCCGTACCTCTGGATAGTCTCCCCCACCACGGCTCTAACAATCTTTCCCCCCCTCTTCCACATAGTTCCCTGAGTCGTGGTGGATGAGTAATAAATTTGCTTTAAGGTTGTGAGCTTAGGGGTCTTTGTGTCGAAAATCGTTGGTTTCTGTTCCACTGGCTAATCCTGTGTTGATTTAATGGCTGTGGCAGTGGGCTCCTTGTTCATCTCGTCATTCTCTGCGGAGTTCCATTTGGATCCTCCATTGTATGACTGTGGT
>PVHP010029530.1:0-22398 GCA_004024765.1 Zapus hudsonius
TCTACCTCCAGAGTGCTGGGATTAAAGGAGTGCACCACCATACCTAACAATGCCCTTCAGGAGGAATTCCAGAAAATGGCACTGTTGCCATAAGAAACAACAGCTCGATATGTGATCACCCCTGAAGACCATTCAGTGAGACAAGATGTCGAGAAGGAGGAAAATGCCACGATACCTTTGACCTTCTGTAGACCCTGGCTAAGGTATGTGTTCGTGTCTTGATTTTTAATTTTTTTTAAGTTGTAAAAGTTTTAAAAACCTTATGCTGGGTGTGGTGTACAGTATTGTACAGTAACAACCTAATCCTTCACATTCAATCATTCACTGAGACCAACTTCCAAAAAGTTCTTCAAGCTCAAACTTGACATCCTCCTGCATCAGCCTCTCCAGTAGTAACACGACAGGTGGATAATACCTCTCTATTTCAGTATATGTTTACTTTCCTGTTTAAATACACAGGTATTCACTATGTTATAATTGTCAGTACACTAACAGGCTATGCACATTAACCTAGCATCCATAGATTGTACCAGATAGAGCCTTGGAGTGTAGTGGACTATAACATCTATACGTAAGTATTCTCTGATGTGAATACAATAAAAACACTGAATGACGCATTTCTCAGAGCACAGCTTCAGTGTTAAGTGACCCATGACTGTATATTAAACCCAGAAGAACTGATCCTAACTCCTCACCTTCAGTGAGGTATAACTACTCTCTTCTACCAAGATTCCCTAGAGCATTACTACAGTGATGATTCCACTGCTATGGTGGCCAGTCTCCAAGACGGCCCAAGCTTCAGTCCCTCGTGTGGACTCTCCCAAGCAGTATACCAACTAAATACAGGACAGTGATTAGATGTCATTGCTGAAGTTAAGTCATTGCACAACACCACACTTCTGGCATCTTTGATAATAATATATTCATTTTGACCAGCGATGTTTTAGAAAAATTAAATTCATTGGATAACAATGAATTTGTAATAACAGAACGACAGTCTATGTAAGTTCCACCCCATGCGTTCATCTCTTCTGTCATACCTCTGTTTGGCAGTGCTACGACCTGCACCTTACGCAGGTCCTAAAGGAGAGTTCATGAACTCTGGGCATCACAGTTTTTCCTCAACTTCTTCATGTAGAAGACCATAGGCTTCACGTGTTTCAGGTCTCTGGATTGGGCAGCTCTGTTTGTTACCTATGACTGCTTAACACATTATCTCCCAAGTTAGCAGCTTATGACAACAAACCCTCTCTCTGCAATAAGTCTGGAATCTTGAAGTGGGTTATGTGGAAGGTCTGGCTCAGGGTTTCTCATGGCACTGCTGACAAGCGGGCACTCAGAGCTGAAGAATGGACTGAAGGATTCCACTTCCAAGATAGCTCACTGTGATGACGAGGTTTCGTTGCCAACTTGACCTTTTTTAGCAATTTTGGATGTGTCTCTGATGTTGCTCACAGGAAGGCAGCCCTCCTACAATCCTGGTAGGGCCAGGATGTAAGGAAGCTCAGGAGAGCTGGCAATGAACATCCCTTCCTGGGAAAGAAGTGCAGGAAGGAAATTCCAGAGAGTTAGCCAACAAGTCTAAGAAACGGTTGCAAGACCCTACCCTAAGGCTATATAAAAGGGAAAGAAATAAAGAAATCTCTCTTCCCCTGCCTGTTTATTGTTGTGTGTGTGGTGCTGGTGATGGGTTTTCCCCCAGTTTGGGCCTGTGAAAGGGGGCTAACATCTTTTGCCATTATGGAACTTCCCCTGGATTTGAAACTTCAATGAATGCTTTCCTCCCATAACTGCCTGGTTTGGAGGTTCATCCCAGCAGCATGTGGCTGACTAGACACTCATTCACATAGTTGTTGGTGGGAGTCCCACTTCTTCACTGTGTAAACCTCTACAGGGAAATTGCTTGAGTGTCTACATGGCAAACTCTAACATGAAGGCTGAGAAAGGCAGATGCGAGAATGTCTTTTATGACTTAACTTTGGAAGTGACATATAATCACTGTCGTGTATCTGATTGGTCATATAGGGTACAATGAAAAGTTCAAGACCAGCCTGGTAACATGACAAGTAGTCTCAAAAAAAAAAAAAAAGTCATGCAGGAGAATCAGGAGTTCAAGGTCATTCCCAGCTACATATTTAGAGGCCAGACAGATACAAGAGATCCTATCTCAAAAACAAACAAAAGGTTCCATAGGCTGCTGAGAAGAATGCATATTCTGTAGTCCTGGGATGAAATGTTCTGTAGATGTCTGTTAGTTCTAGTTGACCTGTGGTGTTGTTAAGCTCTGTTATTTCCCTACTAATCTTCTGTTTGGATGACCTGTCTAGAGATGACAGTGGTGTATTAAAGTCTCCTACTATGATGGATTTGGAGTTTATTTATGTTTTGTTCTTAAGTTTTGCTTTATGAAATGTGGTGTACTGTATTTGGTGCATAGAATTATGATAGTGATATCCTCTTGTTGGATCATTCCCTTAATAAGTAAGAAGTGACCTTCACTGTCCTTTTTAATTTTGGTTTAAAGTCTATTTTATCATATATTAATGTAGCACACCTACTTTTTTTTAAATTTTCATTTGCTTGAAAGATCATTTTCCATCCTTTCACCCTAGGAAGATTTCTGTCTTTAGAGGTGAGGTGTATTTCTTGAAGGCAGCAGATGGAAGGGTCCATTTTTCTGATCTACCCTGTTAACCTGTGTTTTTTTTATAGGGGAGTTAAGTTTTTTTTATATTCAGATTTATAACTATGAGGTTTGCTTTATGCCCTACCATAGTGGAGGGTTTATGGGGGTTGATGCCTTGCATGTTATTATCAGCACACTAATTTTGGTTATCATGCTCACCCTCTATTGGGCTCTTGAGGTTGGTTGCTCATCTCTTCTATGTGGAATATCTCCCATAGTATCCTCTGTGAGTTTGGCTTTGTGTTCATATAGTCATAGAGCTGGCTTTGGAGGATGGCTCAGCAGTTAAAAATGCTTGCTGTGAAAACATGAGGGTCTGAGACTGCTTGAATTTGATTCCCCAGAACCCACATACATAGAATGGAATGGCCATTCATGCCTATAACCCCAGTCCTGCAAGGAGCCAAGAACAGAGAATCTCTGGTGCTCCAGAAAACTGCTACTCTGGGATGTGAGAGACTCCATCTGTAGGAAGTATACAGATGTGTGATAGAGATGAGCATCCTGAATTCTCCTCTGGATTCCACACATGTACACTATCTTCACACACACACACACACACACACACACACACAGAGAGAGAGAGAGAGAGAGAGAGAGAGAGAGAGAGAGAGAGAGAGCAAAAAAGATCAATATTCATAACCCCAAAAACAAGCCTCCACAGAGTTTGAAAAACCTATTCTAAGACATACTCCTAAACATTTAATACTCCAGAAATCCTAGTTAAAGATCAAAAGCAAACCTGAAATAATAAACTCCCCTTGGCCCTAATCACATGAAAATATTTAGTTGCACTTCACACACATCCATAAAATATATGTGAAATGCTTGTTTCCACCTCATCAAGGATGACCTCAGGCAGTTTCCACTCAATGTGGATAATTACTCAGACTCTAAGTCTTCTGTCCTATATTAGCACAACTTATTACTCAACAAGTGTGACCCAAATGGCATAATTCTAATCCTGTCCTATTTTCTTAAAAGGAACTAGGAAGGCAACAAAATAAAACATCAGCAAAAACTAAATTTGCTTCGAAAGAGTCCAGCAAAATGTAATTTTATACTTCATAAAAGACACTGGTGGTGAAGAGGAAAATCAATTCAGAGACAGAAAATACATGAGTGGTGGCCTGGGGGTGGGGATGTGGAGGGCTGTGAACAGGAGGCTCAGGATGACAGAAATGTTTCAAAGCTACACCACCGTGACCACTGTGTAACTCTAGAAGTTTACCAAAAATCAATAAATTACACTTAAAGCAACTAAGTTTGAAGGGAAATTATACAGTAGTGATTTATAGCAAATTAATACTTCAATGGTACTCTTAAAGATGTCTATTGTTGTAGTCAGCTTTCTCTATTGCTTCACAGAAAGAACCCAAGCAAAAGCGGCTTGTGGAGGAATGGTTTTATTTGGCTTATGAACTCAAGGGGAGACTCCATCCTGGCAGGGAAAATGATGGCATGAGCAGAGGGGTGGACATCACCTCTGCCACAGCACTGCAAACAATGGCAGGAAAGTGTGCCAAACACTGGCAAGGGGAAGCTGGCTTATAACCACATAAGCCCAACCCAACAACACAGCTCCATCGAGGTTCTAATTCCCAAACTGCCATCAGCTGAGGATCAATCAATCAGAACACATTCATTTGTTTGTGGGGACACCTGGATCAAACCATGACATCTATGTGCTAGATAAGGAAACTATTTAAGATACATGTTGGAAAAAACAAAGCACAGAACAATGTGTATGACTGTTTTCCACTTAGGTTGTTCAGGGGGTTGTGCACATTACCTGCCTGGACATTTCTGGAAAAACACCCAAGAGGCTGAAATGAGTTCAGGGAAGAACAGTGTTACTATTAATTACATACCCCTCTGTGCTGTCTGAATTCATCTGCTTTGAACATGAATTGTTTTTCATAAGCGCAAAAGTAAGTTGAGAGGAAATCCTCACAGCAGGCTTATGGTGGTCCAAAGCTGTTAAGGGTGCTTGACAGCTTGTCCTTTGAGGGAAGAGACAGCTTTGTCCTTAATAATTTAAACATTTCTCAAAGAATGTATTTAAAAGGTATCTGGTTTTTAACAACAAAATGCCAAGTGACACTCTTCCCTCTGAAACCTTATTGCATGGAATGTAACAGGAAGAGAATTTGAATGTCCTCTGAGCAGGAAAATGTGGCTTTGTAAGATTTAGTCAGCTGCTTCTGCAGGTGCATATGGAGAACTGCTTGTGTTTTGCAATTATAAATCTGAAAAGGCACTGGATACAAGAGACACTGTGCAGGGCTACATGCAGCTGGGGAACTGAAAATGTGCTTCACACAGAGATTTACCAAAAATAAAGAGACTGGGGCATGGTGGCACATGCCCCTAATCCTAGCACTTAGGAGGTAGAGGAGGAAAGACAGTTCAACATCATCTTCTGCTACCTGACATAAGGGGGGAGAGCAAAAATTGGACAAATTTGAACCCAAAAAGGTAGTGGAATACTACACTCCCAAAGGTAGAAACAATAGCTGCCCAGATCCAGTCCTGGTTCTGCCTTCCTGCCTCACCTCATTTCTTGGCAAAGACAATCACTTAGAAAGTTAAGATCATGCTATTCATCCTTCCCTCCCTTATGCCTCCCAAATGCATATCTTCTAACCTTCAGCCCACCTTGCCACGAAGTTTCATGATGTACAAGGCCAAGTTAACCAGAATTGGGGCTATGAAATACTAATGTGGCCAATTTTCAAATACGAGCTCTCATCTGGCCTACCCCCAGATGTAAGGACAGCTCATCTCACCTGGGTCCTTACCTGGTGCATCTTCTCCCTGCTGAGCCACCACCACGGCACCCATGGGACTGCCCCTGGAGTTTTATTCCTGTCCTGCAACCTCTATGACCCACCCCTCATCTATCAGTACCATTGGGTTATTTTACCTATATGAATTGCTATGATTTCTTGTACTGGAAACTTCATCTCAAATGCAACAGTATTGGGAATTGGGGTCTAAGTAAAGGTAACTGACAAGGATTTACCGGAACAAATGGGTTAATGCCATTACCAGAGCAGTGAATTCATTATGAGATCCAGGTCAGCGTTCTCTTACTCGTCTACCTTCTACCATGACACAAAGGCCTTGCCACAGGCTGGCGCCATGTTCTTAGACTTCCCAGGCTCCAGAATCCTGAGCAAATAAATCTCTGTTCATTATATATTATGTACAATCAGAGATGCCATTACCAAAACAGAAAACAGACTATAATATTACTTGACAGTCAGTTACCCGTACATGCTAAATGCCAACTGCAGGACACTGATAGGAAGGACAGCGATGAGGGAATGTGTGCAATGCCATTGAGGATAATGACTTGTTTCTTAATGGTGTGAGGATGTATGGTCACACCAGGTTCTCTTGCCTCTACCAACGAATACCAGCTTTCATGGACGCTGAGGAAATGAACTGTGGCTGGAAGGTTTTTCAAGCAAGCACCTTTAACCACTTAGCCATGTCCTCACCCTTCCAGACCTATTCTAACACTATATCACACACCATTTATAAAGATACAATTTGCTGGGGGTGGTGCCTCACACCTGCAATGCCAGCGCTTGGCAGGCTGAGGAAGGACTGTTGCAAGTTTGACACCTTGGACTATACAGTCAGACCTGTCTTTCGAATAATTGTTTTAAGAGAACAATTTAGTGGTTTCTAGTATATCCAGGGTTGTGCAGCTATCACCACAGTCTTGCTCTGGAAACATGTTCAATAGCTGAAAAGAAACCTGCACACACCAGTCTACGGCAGGGCCTTTTCTTTACTTTGACTGGGAACTTTACTATATGAACACACTGCAAATTGGTTGCATTCCCACTGGGTTACAGGATGGTGGTGGGGTTTTTTGCTTGTTTGGTTGGTTTGGTTTGGTTTGGTTTGGTTGAGATAGAGTTTCCCTAATCTGGAACTCACTCTATAGTCCCAGGCTGGCCTCAAACTCACAGTGATCCTCCTATCTCTGCCTCCTGAGTGCTGGGATTAAAGGTGTGCACCACCACACCTGGCCAAAATAATGCTTTTATGAAAAGACTTTTCTTTAGAGTTTCAAATGTACATATTTTTAGAACACTTAAAATTAGAAACTGCTCGTTATCTAAGAACTGTAGGTATGTGATATAGATGAATATAGTCCATCACTGCATATATAGTAGGAGAGAATCAACTTAAAGAACAGAGTTAAATTTTTCCCTAGGGGAAAAATTCAACCCAATTACCAAAATAAGATATGAAAAATGAGGATTTGTATTCGGGTAGCAGCCCAAAGCCTTCAAACAAACACTATAGCTAACAATACTGTGCAGCACACTCAAAATAGTGTTAGGAGGCTCTGGTCACAAAATTTACATATATATATATATATATATATATATATATATATATATATATATAGTGTCTTTCTTCAATCCTCCCAACCACTTTGATGGGTACACTTACAAGCAAGAAGCCTGATATTCAATGGGACACCTGACCCTCAGCTCACGCTCTGCCTAGGAAAAAGAGAACATTCCAGCTCATTAAGCAGGCATGGCATTGCCTCTTGACAATCCCAATTTCACATCTGACCGACAATGAAAGCAGGCTATTTGTGGTCTCAACAAAGCACACCTTTGTTTCAGGCCAAGCACTGGAGATCTTGTCAGCTCGATCTAGTGTGACACAAGACACCTACTAGATGTCCTGTAAGAACATGTTCCTTTGTTTGGTGGTGAGAAAGTGAACCCTGGAGCCCAAGTTCTGAGTTCCCTATTAGGAACATAACCTTCTAAATTACCTGTGTGCCTCACTCAGATGGGAAGGTAGGTTAGTTAGAATCTTTTAATTAAAATGAGGCAAAATTGTAATTACTATTGTCTCCAGAATAACATCATTTCTAATTCATCAAGTCTTATTATAGACCTGACCCACAGGGAACAGGATTCTACCTTGTTAACTAGAGAAAACAGCTTGGTTTTTCCAGGAACATTGACTTTTGTTTTCTTTCTTTCAGGAATAAAGTAGTATTTAGTGGGTTTTCTTATTAGTCTCTAAGCTGCCTAAAGAAGATTAAGCAGCTATTGAAAAGTAATCCATCCTAAGTAACAATGGTTCAGGCATCTCAGATGACAGGACATGTGTGGCAGAATTAACAGCACAATCTATTTTTATATGAACTAGTAGCTTTGGTGGTAAATTCCAGGTTTTTTGTTTTTTCCTTTACAAGGGGTTGAGGCAGTTGGAACTCACTCTGTAGCCCTAGGCTGGCCTCAACCTCACACATTCCTCCTCCATCACCCTCCCAAATGCGAGGTGAGACCCTACCTGGAAAAGCCCCCTCCCTGCCAAAAAAAAAAAAAAATTAAAACAGGCTTATCTGTCCTGAACTCTAGTAAATTATACATTTCTGCCAGTTCTGACTTCAACACTGAAGGAAAATTGGGGAAGTGGTCAATATTACCACACCAACCTCAGAGTGAGTGGTAGGTGTGTCCCTGCACATGTGCAATGTAAGGCATGGATGAGCCGCAGGCTCAGCGTGAGGAGCCATTTTTGTTCCAGCACACACTTCATCCTTCCAAGCTTGGCTTAGCTCCCCCAGCTCTCAGCCACCTCTCAAAACTATACTAGTAATAATACTAGTAATCCATGCCTCACTTTTACCTTGGATCACAGTTTATTTACTATAAAAGGTACTTCCCCTGCTAGAGTAAGTGACTTCTGCTTCTCTTATTTATTTTGGTAAAGTGTAGCAAAAGCTATGAAGCCTGGAAGTCACCCTTAGTGAGTATGTGCATGCACAGGTACACTCCTGGGGTGTCCCATGGGCTTGCCTGTGGGCTCTGCTTTTTCCCTGTCACAAGTGCAAAGAGTTTTAAGGATTTGTGTGACCAATAGAATAATCTCCTTGGGTATGTGTTCTCTCTCTCTCTCTCTCTCTCTCTCTCTCTCTCTCTCTCTCTCTCTCTCTCTCTGTGAGTTGGAGGCCAGCTTGGAACTACTTAGTGAGTTCCAGGTCATTTGGGGCTAGAGAAAGACTCTACCGCAAATAATAAATAAATGAATAAATAAATAATAAATAATAGATTCAAATTAAAAACCTCATTTCTTTAATAGTCATGAAATATAAAAATAAACATTTTATTTATTTTATTGGTTCTTCAGGTAGAGTCTCACTCTATCTAGCCCAGGCTGACCTGGAATTCACTATGTAGTCTCAGGTTGGTGTGGAACTCAAGGTGATCCTCCTACCTCTGCCTCTGGAGTGCTGGGATCAAAGACATGTGCCATCATGCTTGGCTTAAAATTAACATTTTAAATCATCACAAGTCACATTCATCTTTAGAGTAAAATCCAGGTTTAAAAAAAATCAAAATTTAAATTATATATATATATATATATATATATATATATATATATGAGACAAAATTTGAAATTAGCTTTAAAAACTGTCAGGGTGTAGTCAGAATAAGGGTGAGCATTCCTCCTTATTCAAGTGAGCGCAGTCTTTGTCAGGTAAGGATCATCTTGATGCTCTAAAGTATTGTGCATATAGTTAACATGGGGTTCTCCTACCTACTATGATGAGTTTCACCACAGTGTTAGCGACAATTAGTGAATTACATCTTAATTTTATCAACATATACGGCTTGGGTTTTACTACTGAGACAAGGGAAACCATGAAGAAATTGATCAGTCCTCACCAGAATCAAGAGGTTACTTCCAGCTGAGGTTAAGTGACCTTCTGCTCTCACTCCTGCTCCTGAAAGCCTGCCTTTGTCACACAGCTGAGACCAGAGCCCCTCTCCATGGCAACAGCAGCAAACCCAGCAGATGCCTCCTCATACATTAAATATTTATTAGCTTTCAGAACACGAGGCTCTGGGGAAAGGTCATGGGAGGTATACACAACCCAGAGCCCCAAATCCTTCCTTCAGATTCGCTGAAATACCCCAGAAAAGAAATGTCCACAACTGTGGATGACAAGGTACTAGATTGTCTCTTTTATATGGGGTTTAATGTCTATTTCTTGCAAGGAATTCAGTGTCTACTTTGACCAAACCTAAAGATTTTTAAAGGTTTTTTTGGTCACCTTAGCCCCTCTTAGTGCCTGATCTAGTAAATTAAGACAAAAGCCTAACAAAGTATCTATTTAAACCTAATAAGCCCTTTAAATCTTGGTGGGAAAGAATTAAAAGTGTAATGAACTGCTCGGCGGGTTATTTTTGAATTTGTCCTCACATACCACATAAGGTTGAAATGGGCGGGCTCAGCTGAGGCTCTGTTGGGGTTGGGGGTGCAGTCACCACTGCGCTTGGAGAGCCTGGTACTACAATTAATCCAGATTCTGTTGTCCTGCTTGACTAGGCTTATTCCCATGTCCCAGATTAGAGGAACTGTAGTTCATGACAACTTCTTTGGAAGGTTTCCTCACAGTGGAAAAAAAACCAAAAACGCTGCATCATTCTGCTCTGCCTTAACAGCTAAAGGAAAAAAAGGATTCCCCCCAGAAGATAAAAGATCTGATCATGGTAATCTTGTTAAAGCCCCGCTTGACACCAGATGTGATGTGTGTAAGCATCTGATGGCAAGTGATGTGTAGGCAGGCATGGCACTTGTCAGCACAGAAGGCAGAATCCATTTTCATGGGAAGGGCATCCATGTGCTGTGGAACTGTCATGAGCTCTGCTGTGCAAGGGCAGCTTCCCTGCTTCTTGTCCTCCTCTTCTGGGACCCACCTCGGTGCCAGCACTCAGCTCGGCTCCAAGGGAAAAGGGGCTGGAAGAGATCAGAAAATGTCCCCTGCTTCTGAAGAGCTCTTGGCCCACAGACATGCTCCAGCCAGCAGATACTGTTCTCCTGGAGCGCATGACAAACTAGGAAGACCTAAAATGACATGGTACCTTTATGCCAGAAAGGACTGAGCTCCCCTGTAGCAAACCTATGCTACACAACAACTTTTTTACTATCTGAGATCTGAGGCAAAAAGAGGAAAAAAACAATACTCCCCTCACCCCCTGGGAAAAAGCTACTCTTTAGAAGTTTTAATGACATGGGCAAAAAAAAAAGGGGGGGGTTGAAACCCCTGAGTAGGCTCTCTCTGTTCCTAATTTTAATGTATACAACACCATGAAATCTGAAAACTGGGGACTGGAGAGTGCTTGGAGAGACGGTGCCCTGTGCCCTCCCTACTTCCTGCCTAACTCAGGTAACCCAGCATGCCAGGGAGGACAAATAAAGAGGAGGAGAGCAGTGCAGAGAGCTCTGCTGGGAGCCACACACATGCTGAGTTTAATGTGAGGATAGAGACATCAGGAGCATGCATTCAGGAGGGAGACAGACAGCAGGATCAGGAGTGCAAGATCACCCCCAGCTACGTAACAAGTCAGAGGACAGCCAAACTCCACAAGATCCTGATGACAAAGAACACCGTCCATCTATAAGAGCCATTAGCCAGCAGCCCAATTGCTATTGCAGGTGACTACTTTGAAGGGACGAGCCAGTATATTTTTCTGATTTCATAGCAACTTTGAGTTAGCTCGAAATGGGAAAGCTCATAATAAAAATAACCTTGGGCTAGGCATCCCGGTATAAGCATCAGTAAGCCAGTGTCTTTATCTATCAATCTGCCCAAGAATGAAGTAAAAAAATTCACATCATCAGCAATTTCATTTTTGCAGTATTACACTTAATGATCATGCTTGAATAAAGGTGTCCAATGAAGCATTTGTTTATAGTTACAAAAAGTACTGGGAACAACCAAAATGTCCATTGACTGAAGTTAAACTACAACTCATTTACATTGTAGATTGCTGCACACCATGTTGGGAAGCAAGAAGTGAACAGTAGACACTCACACAGAGAACTCTCCATCGAACAGAGCTGATGAAAGACATAGAAACATGTTAACATTTGTTTTTGTTTTTTTTTTTAAAGGCACACAAATGCTGGTGTGGCTCAGTGGCTGAACATGGTGTATGTGTGTAATCCCAACATTCAGGCTTCAGAGGCAGTAGGATTACCACAAAGTCAAGGACAGCCTGATCTACAGTTGCAGGCCAGCTAGAATTGTGACTAAATGGAGCAGCTGAACCAGCAGCACTCAGCACGTTCATGGTGGCACACACTTTTAATCCCAGCACTCGGGAAGCCGAGGTAGGGGAACTGCTAAGTTCAAGACCAGCTACAAACAGAATTCCAGATCAGCTGAGCCTAGAGTGAGACACTGCCCCTCCCCACACACCCCAAAAAGACTAAGCAGTTTTCAGACTTGACCTCTGCCCAGCTGAGTCAGGACTTTAAGAAACCCACCAAGGCTCCTGAAGCTTGAGGAGCCCTGCTCCCCAGGGTAGGCTGAGGTCACTAAGACAGCCTGTCCAAATGAGGACCCATGGCTTCAGCTAGGTTTCTGGGCCCTTTTGAATCAGGAGAGTCTGCACTGCTCCTGTCAGTTAAAAGTTGAGATATGGCAGGTGCTAGGAAGAGGGTTGGAACAATAATTAACCATGTGCTTACACAGATGAGGAGACTGAGGCACCCTGGGAGCTGCTGAGCAAAACCAATCAACCAGGGCATCACAAACAACATGTCCAGTTGAGATTTCAGCTGGGCTGACTGGTGTCTTCTGTGAAGAGAGTGCATAACAAATGCACTGTGGGAAGGACAGCAGCAACCAGAGGATGTACAATGCAGACCTTGTCTGGAGACAGCCGGGTTCTGCAAAGTCTTTTGTGGTGCTGTTGTGTTGATGCTTTAACACTGCAAACTGAAGCACCAGCTAAGCTCCCAGAGCCCACCCCAGCTGGCAACCTTCAACTTGCCGGAGCTTGTGAGCAGAGCAGTGAGGCAAAGCGGACCAGAATGGAAGCCATAAGAAGTTAAGGAACAAATCTTAGGGAAAACTTCTCACTTCCTCTCTAAACCCTGACCAAGCCCTTCACTGCTGGCGGGGGGAGGGGATAAACACCAAATACTTGCATGCATGTACATGTGTGTGTGTGCAAACACACACACACACACACACACACACACACACACACACACACACACACTTTCCCCCATCAACTTTACAGGCAGAAGTAAAAATGACCTTCACTGCCACAAGTGTAGTCTGAAGTCCACTTTAAAATAAGGTTTACACCAGCAAAACAGACACCAACGATTTTAAACACAACCTCGAACAGAAGCACAGAGGCCCCTAAGGCCTCAACTACAAAGCAGCTTTAACTCTCACCCACCATGACTCAGGGAACTGAGCGGAAGAGGGGGCGGAAAAATTGTAAGAGACATGGTGGGGGAGAATATCCAGAGACATTGCCCACCTCAGTAACAACATGCAAAGGGGGGTAGAAGTGGGTTGACTCCTAAGCTATTCACAACACCTTCCCCATGGACTGATCCAGACTGCCCACGGAGGAGGATATCCAATTAACTGGGGACAGGGAAGAGGGAAATAGGGAAAGTAGAGACATCAACATATTATTCCCTTATTAAGTGTACCTAATTATGGATAATAAAAAATAAAAAATAAGGTTTACAGAAACCCAAATATGTAGGATTCATGGTACTTGCATGATGAAATCCTCTGAAAAACCACTACACCATCATCTTTATCAGGAGCCGCTTTGACTCCTCATGGAGCCTGCTGACTTTCTCCCATAGGAGAAGGGGGTAGACTGTCAGACCTGAGGTCTTGGGCACGGTGCCATTGTATGAAATGACCCACTGTGCGCAATGAGTGAAAGATCCAAGGGAAGGAAGGGGAGCTCCCCTTATGCAGCTGTGGAGAGGTCAGCATCCATGCTGGTTCAATGCTATGGCTGCTTTGGCGACTCTACGCTCATCTAAGTAAGCCTTGCCCATGTCTGCAAGGAAGCCCAATAAAAATCATTGTTTCGACAGGGTGAGCTCTAGTGCTCATCACATTCTCTTCTGGAAACAGTTCATTCAGATACTTAATAGTCTGTGGTCATGGTGGGGGGATACATTCCAGTGAAATGTTGGTCAGGGAAGCCCCTGATGTCCCTAAAGCATTACAGGCTATTGTCAAGGCTCTTGGTTGCCCACCAGAGCTAGATAGTAAGACCCTAAGGCTGAAGACTCCACATGCCTGGGCTGCAAGGCACTGAGAAATGAAGTTGGAGCTGGAAGCCTCCTCCAAGTTGACTGTCAGGATTTTAGAAAGAGCTATGCAGCACACAGCCTGTTTATCAATGGTCTTAACCAGCGGTGAACCCTGGAAGCTTTACTTCTGTACAGTCGGGCCAAATGGTACAATAAGGGTATGTCTGTTATGAGGAAACCAACTGTTCACTGACTGGATTTGAGGCCCATTCCACAGAGGGGAATTCATGCCTGGCTCTGAAAACTGAATCATGCTGGGGAAGCCATAAGCCCTAGGGGAGAAACTACTACTGTTTTTTTGCCAAATGGATCTATGATGCTCACCAAACTGCCCTCTAAGTACTTATGTTTATGCCCATATATTAATGCGACTCTCACTTTTGGTTAGAGAAGCTTCTCTTTTCAGATGGTGGTGACCACTGGGATGACTCAAAAATGGTCATAGTGCTGAGAAGAAGAGATAGTGGAGTGTCCAGCACTAAATGAGAATCTCTATTACACCCTCCAAGGCTACTGCCTCTGGGTACCAGGGAATCAAACCTGGGTTAGTTAAGCTTTGCAGACAAGCACCTTGACGGATAGCCGTCTCTCCAGCCCCTAAAATGTTTTTAACATGAGAGTTTAATTGACCTGATGTCAGAAGTGCATGAAATTACTCTGACAAAGCAGGTGATTGTTTTAAAGCCAACTTCTAGGACAACCCAGATTTCTTTCCTTAACTTTGTGAGAATGACCAAGTGAACACTTAGCTCTCTGTCACAAGAACTCTTCAAATTTCATGAGGAGAAAAGCTGAGTAAAAGTATAATTTCCCAGCTTTGGAAATATCAGCATCTCAGGTTTCAAACTTTGTTCTCTAGGATATAAGAAGGTCATTACCACCCAGTTGTGCTTTGATACAAGAAGAAAAAAGCCATGCTTGAAGTCGCTGCAGAATTATGAAGAAAAAGCTATGTGCCATTCAACTTTCTGGGTCACACTTCTCTATTGTTAATAGTAATAATAATAATAATTTCTTTTTATAACCTGAAAGCAAATATATCTTACCTTTTACTATTCAACATTTTTTTGTTTTTTTTAAAAAATAGGCCAAATTTTTAGCAATATCCATTTAAGAAGCTTAGATTCTTTTCCCTGAGAAAATGAAACAAAAGGTATTGTTATTATAGAGGTGTTTTATATATAACAGAAATATTCAATTATCAAAAAAAAACTATAAAAAGATCTGGCACTATGTAACAGAAACAACAGTAGTAAAAAGAAAATACCTCTAAAGAGACAAAACTTGAGAAAAATAGCACCAATGATTTTTAAGGAATGCTAAACCAAAGTTATGGGAAGTCAGTGTTTTGGCCTTAATTACTATATTAGATGGCAAAGGGTCAGACCAAACCAAAATGCGTCACTCAGTAATACTAAGTGCTACATAATCAAACTGAAACTTAAAGCAGATAGGCTCCCGGACAGACCAGTTTTTCCTGAAGCCACAAGATTCCATTCTAACCTAATTCAATTTAATAAGCAAGTCCCCTCTGCTTTAACCCTTGGGGAGAAAAATTACCTGAAATACCCTGATATCTACTGGCTTCCCCCTGCTGTTCCACTTCCTTGTTCTTGCCTTACCATTTCCCATTGGAAGCTCTCTATTTGCTTTATAGGAGGGAGGGAAGCTCACCAACTCAGAAACCTGAAATCCAAGTCAAGCCAAACTATTGCTGTTTATGGTTTGCAAGGTTAGATCACTGCAATGATCACTGTGTAACATATCCATTCCTACAAAAATTTAGGCAGAAAGGTAAAAGCATGACATCAAATATCAGGTGAGACCTGAACACCTCCTTCTTATAAAAACTTTTTTAAAGTATATTTATTTAGAGAGAGAGAAAAAGACAGGTGCACCAGACCTTGTGCCACTGTAAACAAACTCCAGATGCCTGAGCCCTCTGGCTTTACACAGGTTTAGGGAATCAAACCCGGGCCATCAGGCTTTGCAAGTGAGTGCCTTTAAGTGCTGGACCATCTCTCCACCCTGAAGCAGCCATTTCTGAACAGCCAAACAGCTTGAGAAAGGAAAAAGCAAAACTTGTCTTTACCTCCCGCTATGGCTCCCAATCTCAGGAGCACATAAAGCCCTGCTCAACCTTTCCCACAGGGTTGGAGAACTGATGTGGACAGGAGGAGCCAGCCACATGCATAGGAGTAACACAACAGTAATTGACAGGGTCACGTGAACAGAAGCCAACACCATTGCACCAAGACAAGAATGAAATGCTGTTATGAAAACAGCCCTCCTTTTCAACCAAAAACAAAACAAAACAAAAACCCCACTACATTTAAGACTAAGATGAAGACTGGTAGCTTCAGCTCTGAGCAGGTCTTGAGCTGAAAGAAGGCAGGCACAAGCAAGTCCCAGATTCCCTTTGAACACGGGAAACCTGATCTCTTGAGAGGCTGCCAAAGAAAGCAGCCCATGTTTTAAGTAAATGCCTGTGATAAAGAGCTGAACAAGAACCTGGCAGGGAAAATGCCAGTGAAGAAAGGCTCGTCATGGCGTGACTACACCCGGCCTTCTTCCGTTGGCCTTCTTGTCCTTGATGTACAAGTACAGTCGTGGTTCCCGGACACTCACAACAATGTAGGTGGAGGGTTGAAGTAGGTTGAGGTCTCAATCATTGATGCTATGATTCGAATCTGTGATGCCTCCCCACCTGCCCATGTTTGGAATGTGCCCTCCCCAGCTGGGAATGCTATTTTGGGAACACTTGGGAGGTGGGGCCTGGCTGGCCAAAGGCAGTCAGTAGAGTCGGACCTTTGATCCTGGTAGTCCAGCCCCTGCTTCCTGGTCTACAGGGGCAGGAAGAACCTCTACCACCAGCTCCTGCCACCATGCCTAAAGCATGAGCCCAGACAAACCTTCCTCCCTTAAGCTGTTCTCCCAAGGATTTTGGCCAATGTAACATAAAAGTAAATAATGCACTTATTTAAGTTACTTTATTGAAATATTCATAAAGTACTTAAATTTAAAATCCAATTTTTACTAAAATGTCTTATTACTATGCTTTCTTACCTGTTTTCATACTAAGGTTACATGTAATTTATGCAAAAAAGTATATAATGAATTTTATATTCTCATGAAGCCAAACAGTTCAAAGTTAGGACTCAGTGGTTAAGGAACTTGTCTACAAAGCCAGGGTTTGATTCCCCAGTACCCATGTAAAGCCAGATGCACAAGGAGGAGCATGTTTCTGGAGTTTGTCTGCAGAGGCTAGAGGCCCTGACATGCCCATTTTTTTTCTCTTTGCTGGCATGGTGGTACACATCTTTAATCCATCCCAGCACTGAGGAGGTCAAGATAGGATGACTGTGAGTTTCAGGCAAGCCAGAGACTAAGTAGTAAACTCCAGGTCAGCCTGGGCTAGAGCGAGACCCTACCTCAAAAAAAAAAAAAAAAAAAAACAAAAAAAGAAAGAAAGAAAGAAAGAAAGAAAGAAAGTTCAAGGCTATCTTGTATCTTGGGCTATGCAGTGAGTTCAAGGTCACCTTAAGCTATATGAGATCCTAGCTCAAAACTAAACAAAAAAAAATATTTCAAAGCACAGGAAAACACTAAAAACATGAAGAATAGCTGTCTCCATTGCTCAGAAACTAAAGGAAGTCAATGCCAACCAACCGCAGTTACTTCTCGATGCATGGTTCTGCAAGATGGCTAACCACCGGCTTGTACCAGAACCAGCCGACGAGGCAGAGCAGAACACCCTCCCCAAAGCTCATCATTGCCTTCCGCCTACCCTGGACCGAAGCAGTGACGACAGTGAAAGCCAAGGATTTTGCTCTGTGGGCATCATGACATTTCACCACTGGTAACTCAATGATTCCAAATCAAAATCCTTTGTTTATGACTTGTTGCTATTAAATAAACTAGCTCTAGATTGACAAATTTATGTCTGTAAAAAATCCATTTAGAATAAAGATGTTCCTACATGGGTGGCAGGTGGAAACTACTGTAAATTACCTCTGCAGTGTTGGGGGAGTCCTTAGGCACTCACCAGCCAATAGGAAAAGACAAGGTACATCTGCCCAGGAATGAACAGTGATTGTGAATGTGAACAGGAGTCAGAACCTAGCAAACAGTTGATGAAAACTAGAATCATCAACAAATAAAATGCTTTGGGCTGAAGAGATGGCTCAGCTGAGTTGAGCTTCTTGCACAAGCATGATAGGGCCTGAGACGGCAGCAGGGTGTGACCATGCCGGCCACTAACCCTGTCCCACAGGAGAGCAGAGCCCCACAGCTCTGGAATTAGTCAAGGAGACTGCAGCTCAAAAACAAGAGCAAATGGAAGATCGATGGAGTGGCTCACCCAACGAATGAACCCTGGCAATCCTATGCGGTGCCACAAGGGCACATCCATGTGCATACACCACACAGAACACATTAGACACACAAGAAAAATAAGTAAATAACATTAAATGCTCTCTTTCCCACACAGTACTGGCCGAGAAGTGCAGCTTTCAGAGACTTCAAGAGCTCGAGGCCCAAGACCCCTGTTCCCAACTCTGAGTCCTCATGCACCTGCTCCAACCTCTAGCAACAGATGGCCAGAACGAGCACACAAGAGGACATCATGACACTGGGCTTTGACAGCCCACAAAATCAGGATTGAGTCAGTAGTGGGACTAGGCAAATGAACACACATAATAATTTGAAAACCTTTCATATTATTCCCAAGCCTGTGAAAGTGATTGGTCATGAGAAGGCTCAGAGAGATGTCAGAGGCTGGCCAGCCCTCCTGAGCTCCGGGCCCAGGCAGGATCTCGGGAGCTAGAGTGACAGTGAACGTGACAATCCCACAGAGCTCCACGTCCCAGGGTGGAATAAGATAAGGACTGAAACTGGCCCACAGCTTCCCTCAATTCCTTTGAGAAAGATTAACCTAAAAATTTCTTGTATAGTTTCAATTTTAAAAAAATTACAATGTCCTTAAATCAAGACAGGGGAAGGTTACTGTGGTTTATTTCACTGTGGCTCAGAATGTAATTTTTTTATTCCCAACTAATGATTAGAAATGGCTTCTTCTAAGCTTTGAAGCATCACACACAAACTAAATTAGCTTTGAAATGGCAATAAAATTGATAATAAACAAAATAAGTAGATTTAGTGTTTTATTATTCCTACAGGAAAAATAATAATTAGTAATCACACAATGAATTTATGAATACTAAATAAATCCATGAAATCCCTGATGCAGGAGCAAAACAGAAACGCTACAATTCCATTTAATGGCCACAAGTGGGGAAGGACTGGAAAAGAAAGAAGAAAAAGGAAATTGCACAGGATTGTGGACAGGAAAAGGGAAGCTGGAGAAGCGCTGAGAGAAGTGCACGACACAGTGGCCTGGGACTTGGGGGCTGTGCTCTGCTTTGGACAGAGTGGACAGTTAGCTCTCTCTCTCTTTCTATAGGGAGTTTAGGAGGGGACTGGAACACCGGGTCAAATAAAAGCTCTAAACCCAGAGTGTCTGTACTCTGAGTGCAAATGTTCATTTTCCCTGACTCCCAGAAACAACCAGTAGTACAGTCCATTACAATCACCAAGCAAGGGGAAACAGGAAGGCTGTTCTGTCAACTGGGGCCTGAAGAAAAGACCTCACTGACTCCCAGGGTAAGGAGCCCCCTCACCCAATGGAGAATGAATGAAGAGCATTTCTCAAAAGAATCTAAGCAAGACTTTGATAAATCTACACTCTGCATAAACCAATCCCATCACAATGAAAATAAGTTCTTACTACTTCAGCTTTGCCCTTAGAAACCACTGGTTAAAATGAAAATAAGAAAAAAAAAATCACAGAGTTTCTACAATGTCACCCCCAGGCTAGACTGCTTCTCAGGTGATCAGACCACCCAGGGGAAGTATAACACTTTCACCGGGCAGATATTTAATAAGTGCTGCTTCTCTGCAAGGCTCTTACACATGAAAGTGGATTACTGCTTAAAGACTAGAGCCCCTTGAAGGTCAAATTCTCTGATATCACTATTAAAATCCATTTTGCATGAAAAGCATATTAACTAAAACCAGTGGCTTATATAGAAATAGAAAATGTGGTTAATCTGCCTTGCCCTCTGATTTCTACTCCTTTTAAAAAACAGGCACAAAAGCCAAACTTCCCATTCCTTCCACTTCCCAAGTAAAACACATCACAGCATAGGCTAGCAAGGCATCAGCACAGAACACCAAGTTCCCCTCAGAGCACCCCTGGACTCCAGCAAAGCCCGGCCCTTTCTGGCTGCTCCCTTCCCGCTCTTCCATGGACTGGAAATCTACCACGCATGCCTGCTGGCCCTGTGCTAAGCCTCCTCTCTCGCTGACTATTCTGGGCCCTCCTCACCAAAGCCAGCCTCTCCTCGCCCACCATGGCCTTTGAAAGTCTAGCTCTCGACCTCTTATGTGCAATCCTCCTCCCAGCCCAGAAAGGCTCCCATTCCACGTTTGTTTCTTTCTTGCTCTTTTTTCCTGGATCATCTCAACAACTTAACAGCAGGGCTGCAGAGCTCTGATATTTTGCCCATCTCCTCATCTTAACATATCCACACCATGTCATTCAAAGGTGTGGTGGTATGAAAACAGGAGCACACGTCTTCTCGCTTGAACATGGAGTCTGAGAGTCTAACTTCCCTCTTCTTGAACCCTGGCTGGCCCTGGTGACACACTTCTAACTACTGGAAATGAGGTGGAAATAACATAGCATGATCTTCAAGGCAAGGCCATGAAAACCCACATAGCTTGTGTTTGCCTCTTAAGACTCCCGCCTGAGCTAACATGGAGGTCAGGACACCCAGGGAGAAATGGGAGAAAGCCCACCCACAGAGGCAGGTGCCTAAGGCACTGGGTCAGCAGTTGGAGCCTTTGAACATCAGCCTCTCCTTAACTCAGTGACTGAGGCTCTGGAAGACCCCAGCCTTCATCTTCAAGTCCTTCCATCTAAAACTGCATACAATGGAGAGCAGCTGTCCCCAGCAAGCTCTACGCTGGTGGCAGGTGTGTGACCATGGCAAATGTGAGTGATTCAGCTCTGTGAAGAGAAGAGGTGGCTTTAGAAGCTGAAGCAGACCGCAAGCACGAATGTCCCCACACTAACTTCACTACCTCCCTCTTGGTATCTGCTTGTCTTTCTGTGTTCTCTATCATGGTTCTGTGTCCAATCTGAAATTATTTCTTTTTGCCTGATTCCCCAACCCTGTCCCTGGACATCTGACCCAGCACCCCATTGTCTACAGCCTCCTCACTTCTAGCCTGGAATACAGTGATTATACCCTGGCTTCAGTAGCTTCTATCCAACTGCCAAGTGATATTTCTAAACTGAACTCCCTCACACCCACCACCTAGAACCCTGCCCCAATTCCTGACCCTCCCTCACAAGACTCCTACCATTTCCCAAATAAAGAAAAATATTTTGTGATGTTGGGAAATTATATAAAACTCAAATTTTATTTGTATATGGGATGACTTGATTTTTGGAATATTTTTATTTATTTCAATTTACTTTGAGAGAAAGAGATAAGTATGTGCATGCCAGAGCCTCTTACCACTGCAAGCAAACAAACTCCAGATGCGTGCACCACTTTGTGTGTCTGGCTCTACGTGGGTCCTGGGGAATGGCAGGCTTTGCCAGTGTATTCAACCACTGAGCCATCTCCCCTGCCCCCAAGGCTCTCCTTCAACTCTAGTTACAGGCAATTTTGAGGTTTTACCAGCACCTTAATTACATCCTGAATCTTCCTTGTAAATCCCCATACTCGTCTTTCATTCTTTTTTTTTTCTTTTAAATTTTTTAAAATATTTTATTTATTCATTTTTCAAGCAGAGAGATGCAGAGAGAGAGAGAGAGAGAGAGAGAGAGAGAACACCAGGGCCACCACCTTGTGGGTCTGGCTTATGTGGATCCTGGGGAATTGAACCCAGGGCCTTAGGCACTGGAGACAAGTGCCTTAACCTCTGAGCCATCTCTCCAGCCCTCGTCTTTCATTCTTGCATTACTGACAAAGACTTTTACTAGGTCACCCTGCCATCCCTAAACTCCCCAGACTGAGTGACTTCAAGGACAACAATGACTTCTCACAGTTCTGGATTGAAGTCCAAGGTCAAAGTGGCAGTAGACTGAGAGACTTTACCAAGGCCTCTTTCTGGACTGCAGATAGCTCTTGCTGTGTCTTTGTGTGGTGGACAGATAGAACATGCCTCTGGTCTCTTCTTATAAAAGGCACAAATACTACTCATGGGCTCAGCCCTCATGACCTAAATCATCTCTCAAACATCATCACTGGGGATTAGGGCTTCAGCATGGGAACCGGGCTAGTCTTTAGAGGTCTTCACTTTGGGGGGGTTCTACCAGCCACAGCTGCTCACTTCCTCCCTGGCAAGTCTGGGCAGCACTCACATCTACTTCTACAACAGCAACTTGTCTGTGTGTTGGCTCCAGATGAGTGGCCTGTAGTGGGAACCACTGAGTTAGTGTTCTCCAGAAACTTCTAATATTCCATTTCTGAATAAGGAGCGTCACAGCTACTCAGACTTTT
>PVHP010029531.1:0-22322 GCA_004024765.1 Zapus hudsonius
TCAGTCCTTGTGACAGGGGACCATGGATAGCCTAGTATTCAGCCAGGTTCTCCTGGCCCTAGTATGTTGTTACTGAGGGTTACCTTGCCTCTGGATAGTCTCCCCCACCATGGCTCTCACAATCTTTCTGCCCCCTCTTCCGCTCAGTTCCCTGAGTCGTGGTGGTTGAGTATTAAGGCTGCTTTAATGTTGTGAGCTTAAGGGGTCTTTGTGTCGAAATTGTTGGTTTTTGTCACCCTGGCTTGTCCTGTGTTGATTAAATGACTGTGGCTGTGGGTCCCTTGTTCATCCCATCATACTCTGTGGGATTCCATATGGATCCTCCACAATATGGCTGTGGTGGCTCATCTCTTGCCAGGATCTCAGCTATCTGCCTAAGGTTGGATGGTAAGATTAGATGGGCCACAGCTCTCTCACTGCATCCTGAAAAATACAAACACATTCTCCATCGGAGAGTGAGATGAGTCTAGGTTAACAAATATACACAATTCTGGATTACCTAGATTCTATTTTTAGTAGCCTCCCTGTCAATCATTCCCATAGTGCAATTTGTCTTGTGAGCCCAAGAGTATGGGATCTGGTGCCTATCGCCCTGAATCCCCAGTTCCAGTCAAGGGCTCCCCCTCCCTGAGTGGAATATTTGGCTGAATTTAAAAGCTGTTGATTTGTCTCCCCCAGGCCCAGGCTCCTCCATTGCACGAGTGCTCCTTTCTTGGTTCCCTGTTCTCTCCCAGTAGGAGGTGTGCTGAGCCTACTCATGGACCCAGACTGTGTTTCATGCCAGTGGTCTCTGTTTACTCCAGCTGTCATTTATCAGCTTCCCCTGGCAGCTTGTGCAGTGCCTTCCAGCACTACACTAATTACCACCTGGGGGCTGGTTACCATTCCAGACCTCGAAGGGTCTCTCGATGCCAATCAATGGCATTCTGTGGTTTCTTCAGCTACAGGGTTTTGTCTCAGGCCTGGGGGGGGGCATTCAAGGACTTTGACAGAATTCTATCTTATTTTGGAACATCATGAGTCACTTTGGTCAACAGCTCAGTGAGGGAAGGAACCAGTGACTAGTACTATGGGTTGTCAGACTGATCAATTATTCACAGGCTTAGACTCTCTCCCCTACTACTCATGGATCCTCTTGCCAGTCGACGCCCACTAAATTACAGTATGCTCATGAGAATTTTATGTTTTTGAACATAATTTGGTTTAGCCTCATGCTTAAGCTGTTCCACTCCCAGAATCCCTTACCCATCATTCATAAGCTTTTACTTCTTTCTAATAGTCTCTGTAGAGTTTACAATTATCCTGGTTAAGGACCACATATCAGGGAGCACATGCAGCATTCAATTCTCTGTTCTTTTGAGTGTTCAGTTAGTAAGATCTGCTCAAAGTCAGACGATTTTTTCCTAAATTTTGATATTTCTTTTTTTTTTCAGCTGAGTAGAATTCCATCATGTAAATATACCTCAGTTTCTCTGTCCATTCCTCCATGGATGGGCATTTGGGTTGATTCCAATTCTTGGCTATTACAAATTGAGCTGCTATAAATATAGTTGTACAAATGTTTCTGCGTCGAGATGTGACATCTGATATATAAAGGATCATGTCATCTGCAAAGAGGCATAGTTTCATTTCTTCCTTTCTGATTTATATCCCTTTTATGCCCTTCTCCTCTCTTAACGCGTGGGCTAGAAATTCAACCACTATGTTAAAGCACAGTGGTGAGAGTGGACAGCCCTGTCTTGTTCCTGAATTGAATGGGAACTCCTTGAGTCATTCCCCATTGAGAATGATTTGTGCTTTAGGAGTTTTGTAAATAGTCTTTATTAAATTGAGGTATAGGCCATCTATGCCTATTCTTTCCAGAGCTTTGAACTTGAAGTGCTGTTGAATTTTGTCAAAGGCCTTCTCCGCATCTATTGAGATAACCATGTGTTTTTTGTGGTTGAGCCGATTAATGTGATATATTACATTTATCAACTTGCGTATGTTGATCCATCCCTGCATCTCTGGGATAAAGCCAACTTGGTCAGGGTGGGTAATATTTTTGATATAGTATTGTATCCGGTTTGATAGGAATTTGTTCAGGATTTTTGCATCTAAGTTCATCAGAGATATGGGTTTGTAGTTCTCTTTTTTTTTGTGGTGTCCTTGTCTGGTTTGGGGATTAGGGCAATGGTGACTTCATAGAAGGTGTTTGGAAGCTTTCCCTCTTTTTCGATGCTTCTAACAAGCTTCAGAAAGAGTGGTTTCAGCTCTGTGCTGAAGGCTTGGTAGAATTCAGCTGAGAAAACATCTGGTCCTGGGCTTTTCCTTTTGGGAAGGTTTTTAATTTCATCTTCAATCTCTGTGTATGTGATAGGTTAATTTAGTGATTTTATCTCCTCTGAGTTCAGCTTTGGCAGTTGGTAGGTGTCCAAAAACTTATCCATTTCTTCCAAGTTCTGTAATTTTGTGGAGTAAAGGTTTTGGAAGTATGACCTGATGATTCTTCCAATGTCTTTGAGATCCATTTGGAACTCCCCCTTGTCCTTTCTGATTTTGTTGATTTGGGCCTTCTCAGTTCTTCATTTGATTAGACTGGCCAGGGGGTTGTCAATCTTATTAACTTTTTCAAAGAATCAACTCTTTGATATATCTATTTTTTTAATAATTTTCTTGATTTCCAATTCATTAATCTCAGCTCTAATTTTAATTATTTCCTTTCATCTTGAGCTCCTCAGGTTAGCCACCAACTGGAGACCAACATTCAAGCAATAGCAATGTACATCATAAAATCACAGTCAGCATCTGTCTCTGAGGTTCTGGTTCATTTTATGTGTTATGGTGACTGAGCCACAGAGAGGTACATCTGTGAGAACTTTTCCAGTGGAATATAGAATTAAATCATTAGATGTTGAAGAAAATCTATCTTAATTGTCATAGCTGTTTATCATTCATGGATTTTCATTAATTTCCTCCTGCTCTTGTGATACGGGTTAGTGATAATTAATATGCAACATGGAGAGAGAGCTTTTGAATTCCCTCTCCCCTTAATCTGAGTTCGTGTCCTCCGATGTACATAGAATTATACACAGGGACAAGTATAATTCTTAATTACACATTTATTCTGAAACATTAATTGATTGGGAAAAGGAAAATGGGATGTAAAGTTCGACCAGCCGCCACATGGTCTGTGAGGTTCATAAAACATACAGAAAAGTGCATAAAATCACCAAACAAATCATAAAACATACAGAAAGGTGCATAAATTCACCAAAAAATGAAGAAAAGAAAGAGCACACATGTTGAAGAAATTTTCCCTTCCCCTTTCCCCCCTTCCCCTCTCTCTGACATCAGTACCGAGATCAGGAGGGGAGAGAGGTACGCTCAACAGCCTGGTTTCTAGTGCTTCCCAGTCCGCAGTCCAGACAGAAGGGCATGGACTTTTAAGGATTTCCTTGGGGGGGGAGTGATGAACCTTGGCCTGGGAATGTCACGTGACAATGAAGTCATCTGTCTAAGGCCACATTCCTATCTACCTGTGGGCATGTCTCTCTCTTAATCCTTCTCATTTGGCTGTGTATATCATCAGGCCTTCATCTCCAGCTATGTTTTCCTGGTTCTCCAAAGTACAAGTAGAAGTCTGTGGAACTTCCTCATGTCAGACTCATATTTGTATGAGCCAATATGTTAAAATAAAATTTATTATGAATATTTTTGATGTATAATCCAGATATTTATAATACACATAAAAAAGCAAATTTAGACATAGATATGTAGATTTATTGGTTTTGGTTCTCTGAGGAACTCTGCTAAGACACCAAGTACATTATGTTTGAGTTGTCTTAGGCCACACAGCTAGTTCATTAACAGATGGTCACTTGGAGGCTTCCTGCCAATTCTGAGGCCAATATTTGTGATTATAGAAACTTTGTGATTAACTTTTATAAACTTCTCAGTCTAACTCTCTTAAAATTAGCTTGCATGAGAGAAAATTGTAAGAAGTGTATACATTTGTGTGTGTGTGTACATGCTGTAATAAAGAGAATATTGTCTTCTAACAGCAGCATAGCAGATTTCTTACATATCTTTAAGGTCAAATTCACTGATCATACTGCAGCAGACACATAACTAAATCCAGGCAAATAAGGCCTAGTTCCATATCCTCATTTAGCAATTTATTATATACTGCCAAAGGCTTAGTGCCTTAGTAACTCACATGCAGAAAACCCTGCTTCCTTATACCTGTGTCTCAAGAATTCCTTACATTGTAACAATAAGAAATAATAATAATAATAATAATAATAGAATTTCTAATATAAACAAAATTCTTAATATATCCAAACACCAATTGCTTACTTTTTTGTATATTTCACCTTTCTTATACAAATTTTAAATGTTCCCGTTTAAAGATGATGAGGTCAATATAGGCTTAATCCCAAAACAATAATATCCACTTTCAGTGAGTATAAATACAGGAGTCAAGTGTGGATTTCATATAAACAATTATGGGTGTCCACTTTCCATCATTATAACAAAGTACTTGGGATAAAGAAGTTATACAGAAAAAAGTTCATTTTGGTCCAAACTTTTAATTGTTACAGTCCATGATCAAGTGGCCCCATTTTCTTTGGTTCTATGGTGAGGTGAAAATAACACATGGTCAAAAAAGTTTACCTACCTGATAACCAGAAAACAAAATTAGAAGAAGAAAATATTGGTTTTCATAAAGGTCTTCAAGTACACCCTTCCATTGACCTAACTTACCCCCACTAGATTCTGCCTTTTAAGGTTCCACCACCTTGGGGAACAAGTTTTCCATAATATGGGCCTTTGGTAAACATTAAAAAATAGAGGCATCTTTTATAATTCGGTTTTTTATTTTATATTTTTAATTTTTTATCAGCATATAAAGAATTAGCTTTCATTATATTTCACCCATTTTCCACTTTCCCCTTGTGCTTTCCCCAATTTAGCTTCCTTTCTGCTTTTAGATTCTACATGTTTCCTTTTGTCATTTATAAGTGTATTTCAGACAATATGTTAACTGTACTCACATTTATAAAATTGTTGTTTCTGAAATTTAACTTAATATAATGCATTTTCTTTACCAACCTTATCTAAATTGCAATATGCCTTCTATGCATCTTAACCTTTTTTTTCCATTTCTCCAGCCCCTATGTTTATTTTCATTTTTTTTTATTGTTCATAATGAGTTACATTGTTTAGTGGGCCAACCATGAGTTGTTATCCCCAATTTCCCGTTGCCCCCCTCCCCCATCCCCAGTCAGCTGGATATCCCTCCTCCTTGGGCCTTCTGGATCAGTCTTTCTGGTAGGGGACAATGGATAGCTCATTCTTCAGCAGGGCTCTTATGTCTCAAGTGTGTAGTTACTGAGGGTTGCCTAGTCTCTGGTATTCTCCCCCACCACGGCTCTCACAATCTTTCCGCCCCCTCTTCCGCTCAGTTCCCTGAGTCGTGGTGGGTGAGTATTGAGGCTGCTATGATGATGCGAGCTTAGGGGTTTTTGTGTCGAGATTCGTTGGTTTCTGTCACACTGGCTTATCTTTTATTGATTGAATGTCTATGGCTGTGGGTCCCTTGTACATCCAATCATTCTCTGTGGGGTTCCATATGGATCCTCCCTCGTATGACTGTGGTGGCTCATCTCATGCCAGGATCTCAGTTTTCTGCCTGCAATCAGTTAGTAGGGTTATATTGGCCACAGCTCCCTCGCTGTATCCTGAAAAATACACACACAATCTCCATCGGAGAATGAGGTCACTATCCGTTAAAAATATACAACAATCTGGATTCCTTAGCTTCTATTTTTAAAAGCCTCCGCGGCAGTCACTCGCATAGTGCATCTTTTCTTGGGAGCCCAAGAGTATGGGATCCTTTGCATATCTCCCTGACTCCCCGGTTCCAATCAATGGTTCCCCCTCACTGAGTGGAATATTTGGCCAAATTTAATAGCTGTTGATTGCCTCCCCCAGGCTCAGGTTCCTCCATTGCACACGTGCTCCTTTCTTGGTTTCCTTTTCTCTCCCAGTAGGAGGTGTGGTCAGCCTACTCCCGGCCTCAACCTGTATTTCATGCCAGTGGTCTGTTTACACCAGCTGTCGTTGTTCAGCTTCCCCTGGCAGCTTGTGTAGTGTCTTCCATCACTGCACTAACTGCCATCTGGGAGCTGGTTACCATTTCAGACCTCGTAGAGTCTCTCAATGCTGAATGATGGTATTCTGTGGTTTCTTCAGCAACAGTGTTTTGCCTCAGGCCTGGGGAGAGCATTCAAGAGCCTTGACAGAATTCTGTCTTGTTTTTGTAACCTCATGGATCTCTTTGGTCAACAGCTCAGTGAGGGAAGGGACCTGTGACTGGGACCTGGGGCTCTCAGACTGCTCAATTGTTCACAGACTCAGACATTCTCCCCTACTACTCACGGCCCCTCTTACCAGATGACACCCACTATTTACTCTTTAGGTTACGGTATGCTCGCGAGAATTTTATGTTTTTGAATCTAATTTTGTTTGTCCTCATGTTTGAGCCACTTCCCTCGCCCCTTCCCTTACTCCACTCTTATACCCTCTCAGTTCTTTCTATTAGTCTGGTTAAAGAAATCGGTTATCCTGGCTAAGGACTGCATATGAGGGAGAGTATGCGGCGTTCCATTCTCTGTTCTTTTGAGTGTTCGCTTAGTAAGATCTGCTCAAAGTCAGACCATTTTTCCCTAAATTTTGATGTGTCATTTTTCCTTTCAGCTGAGTATAATTCCATCGTGTAAATATACCACAGTTTCATTGTCCATTCCTCCATGGATGAGCATTTGGGTTGATTCCAATTGTTGGCTATAATGAATTGGGCTGCTATAAATATATAGTTGTACAAAATTTTCTGCATCGAGATGCGGCATCTTGCGGGTAGATGCCTAGTAGAGGGATAGCTGGGTCCATTGGTAGTTCTATGTCCATTCTGTCTAGGAGTCTCCACACTGCTTTCCATAATGGTTGCACAAGTTTGCAATGCCACCAGCAGTGAATGAGGGTTCCTTTTTCCCCGCATCCTCGCCAGCAACGATTATTGTTGGTTTTCTTTATGCTTGCCATTCTGACAGGGGTAAGATGGTATCTCATTGTGGTTTTGATTTGCATTTCCCTAATGCTTAGAGATGCTGAGCACTTTCTTAAATGAGTCAAGGCCATATGTGTTTCCTCCTCCATGAATTCTCTGTTAAGATCATTACCCCATTTTGTGAGGGGGCATTTGGGGTTTTTGTTATCAATATTTTTTAGTTCTCTGTAGGTTTTAGAAATTAGTCCTCTGTCTGAGTTGTATCTGGTGAAAATCATTTCCCAGTTTGAAGGGGGTCTATTGGCTTTGAGTATGGTCTGTTTGTCTGTACAGAAGCTTCTGAGCCTGATCAGGTCCCATTGGTTAAGTGTTTGTTGTATTTCCTGGGCTGTTGGAGATTTGCTCAGGAAATTTTTTCCCACTGCTATTTCTTGTAGGGTTCCTCCTATTTTTTCTTCCAGGGTGTTCATGGTTACCGTATTTATATTAAGGTCTCTGATCCATTTGGAGTTGATTTTTGTGCAAGGTGAAAGGAGTGGGTCTATTTTCATTTTTTTACACATATTTATCCAATTCCTCCAGCACCATTTGTTGAAGATGCTATCTTTGGCCCAGCATACATTGTTGGCCCCCTTGTCAAAGACCAGATAACTAAAGTTACTTCCATTATGCATCTTAGCCTTAACCAAAATAATCCAAGGCAAAAATTATAAGATGAAGGGCTTCAGGAAATATACCAAGTAAAGTTCTTTCTTGGCAAAGACAAGGAAATAAATTCATTCGCCAGAACCTATGTAAATACCATACTAACAAGGAGCAAACAATAGGATCCCTAGAACTTGCTGAACTTCCAGTCTAGACTAATTAGTGAACTCTAGGCCAGTGAATGACTCTGTCTCTAAAACAGGTGAACGTCATTCCTGAGGATGACACCCAAGACTGTCTTCCAGCCTCCACATGCACTTGTACATGCACAAACATACATGCACACATGCATGCAAATATGCATACATGCATACCACACACATAAACACAAGTAGGAAAAAATAACAAGATATACTTACATCTTGTTACTCAAATGGATAATATCAAAGAAGGCCATACAAAGGTCAATAAAATAGATATTTTGGAATGAGGAATATAATTAATCTGGTTTGTACTTCTAAAATCCAAGCATATTAAAGTATTAGTTAACTGTTTTTTTAAAAAGAATGCTATCTTGAATGTACACTTAAATACTGAATGACTCATCACTCAAAGTTAATATAATTATTTTGATTTTATTTTTATTTCAAATTACACATGACTCATCTAAAAGTGACACAAATGAGTGCTTAACATTATTTAAGTGATAAGTAATCATAGATGATAAACACATGTGTTGTGAAGAAAGAGTGCTATAAGTAATTAATAAGCATACATACTTATCATAGCAAAGAGATCACATTCTAATATAAAATATAGCCTACTTAGGAACATAGCTTATTCTTTTGACCAACTTTGCTCTGTTTAAAATTATCACTGATTGTCTTAGTCAGCCCACACGCTTCTGGGATGAATCACCAAACCAGGCACAATTTGGAGGAGGAAAGGGTTTATTAAAACTACAGATTGACTGGAAGTTCCTTAACAGTGAAAGAGGCTGACCTTCTTTCACAGGTCCAAGCAGAGAGAAAAACCCATCACCAACAACATACTCATAGAATAGCAAAAAGGCAGGTGGGCCAAAGAGAATTTTTCCCCTTTATATAGCCTCAGGGTGGGGTCTTGCAACCCTTCCCCAGATTTAATGGCTTCCTGAGTCTCTGGAATTTCCTTCCTTTGCTGCCCACACAGGAAAGGATGTTTACTTCTAGTTCTCCTGAGCTTCCTTATATCCTGCCCCATACTGAGAGGCTGCATTCCTGTAAACATCCTCAGAGACCCACCCAAGATAATTAAAAAATCAAATTGACAATAAAACCTAACCATCACACTGATCTTCAGAATTATGATGAAAAAAATCTTTAATCAAATTATGAAAGTAATAACACTATCCTATCAGCAAGAGTGTTTCCTTACATAGCTGTTGTGTTCTTCCTGGTTAACTTTGTAGTATTAGTAAATGTGTATTTATCTTTCATTGGAATAAACTCAGCACCATGACCCACCTATGCTCATGTCTGGTCTGATAATCTTTTGGGATGTTATTCAACATTTCTTGGCTCAAGTCCTCATCTATGAAATCAGCAATATCAGATTCACAGTGTGCATGGAGGGCTTGTGAAACAGAGATTCCCAGGACTCACATGCATGGTGTCTTATCTCTAGGACTGAATTATAAGTTGCTCAAAGCATACATTATTATTGCAGGCAATGCCTTGGCTACTGGGGACATTATAAAGTAGCTGTAATGATAATATATTAATAGAATGTGATTGTCCATAAATCTCACATAAAATCATCATATGAAGCTTTTTTAAAGTGAATTTTATTTATAAATTGCTTTACCCCAGAAAAGAGAACCATAAAGATAAGAAATGATTGGAGAAAAAAATAATTGATCAACAGGCAAGTAAATTAGCCTAAACTCTATCAGAGATGCATCTCAATTTAAATTTAGTTAATCCAATTTAATTAACTAAGGGTCACCACCTTATAGTCATTAAACAAACAAATAAATGCCTGCTGACCAATTGATATTTGCTCAGGGGTTTAGCATAATCACCTACAAATATATATTTGTGAAAACTATGTACAAAGAAAGAGAACTAATATAACTGAACCACCTACATCAACACACAATTGTGTATAGCCAATGTGTTTTCAATCTACAATATGTTAAATCATAGCCCACCCAGGTTAATTTAACCAGAATCTCTTGCATCCAAATATAGTTTAAAGCTGCTCTTTCAGATAGCCTGTAGTGCAAATGTATAGCACAAGTACTAGATCCTCAGCCCCATAAAAGATTATAAACTGTATACACAGTCCTGTGTGACAAACATGTGACTTCAATTGTTATGCATGGCATATGTTTACTCACAAAAGCATTATTTAGACTTTATCATTGACACTGAAATTCTTAGCATATAATTTAAAAGGCTTCTGTGTTTAAAACAGAAAAAAAAATTATCCTTTTGTGCTATTTGAGTTAAATAAGCTTTTTTGGAGTATATTAAGTTCATGTTATTAAATTACACAAACAAAAGTATTAGAATACTACTACCAGTTCTGAAAAAGGCCAATAATTCTTTACTGAAAAAAAATTTAGTACTATAGTGTATGAATACTTGAATAATTTTCTAAAATTATATGTTTATATGATAAAAGACAAGATGGTGAAATTTTTCATGAAAACATGTGCTAAGGTTGTGAGTGGTATTTTTCTCTTCTGAAGGCTTATGTGGATTTCATACCAATATTTTTGCAAATTTTAGAGGGAAAATGTGTTTCCACAAGCAATGACGCAATACATATTTTAGCAGCTTCAACAGCCTTAGAGTCTAAAGATGCAGATAGCCACATTGGGAAAGGGCAGAAAACATGCTTCCCTCTCCACCCGGGGCTTCCTCAGAATAATCTCCTCCAAAGATTTATTTAGTGTGTTAATTGGAATTTGGTCACTGTGACAAAGTACCTGAGATATTCAATTTACAAAGAAGTAAAGTTTATTTTGATTCATAGTTATGGAGATTTCATAGTAAATTGACTCTATTCCTTTGGGGCTTGTGGTGAGACAGAATATCATAGTGAGAGCATGCATCCAAGGAAGTGGCTCACCTGATATCATGGTGTAATCCAGGTGTTCCCCACAAACAAATGAGTGTGTTCTGGGTAATCAATCCTAAACTGATGGCAGTTTGTATTTTACAACCTCTATGGAGCTGTTGGGGGTGGGCTTATGGGGATTATAAACCCCCTTGCCAGTATTTGGCACACCTTCCTGCCATTGTTTGCAGTGCTGTGGTGGAGGTGATGTCCACCCCTCTGCTCATGCCATCATTTTCCCTGCCATGATGGAGTCGCCCCTCGAGTCCATAAGCCAAATAAACCCATTCTGCCACAAGCCACTTTTGTTTGGATTCTTTCTGTACAGCAACTAGAAAACTGACCGCAACAGTTTTGGGACCAGGACATGGAGTATGTTGCTGATAGAACCCTGATTTTGTGACTTTGGTCTTCTGGAAGTGATCTGTAGAAGGAAGGTGGAAGTATTGGAAATATCAGCCTAACAGACTCCCAGTGCTGTGAGTACAGCTTGATTCTGATCAGAATTAAAAGACCTAAATGCATTAAGAACTATTGACTGTGAGGTTTGGCTTACAAGGGTGAAAACAAACTTTGTCAAGACTGTGCCAGAAGCAGTTTGTGTGAGAGGCTTGCTGGGTTCTGCATGCCTGTGTCCTGTGAACCTGTGCAGTATTGTTTTACGTAAAAAAGGACTGGTGTGAGCAGATGGAAATGGCACAGAAGGAAAGATCTTCATGTTGAAACTGTTGCCAGTTCATCTGCAGTTGTTTGAGAGATGGCAACCATTGAGATTGGGCCAGCTGGTCAGCATTGGAACAGAAAGAATGCAGATTCTTTGAAGGAGTCTGAATGCTCTGTTCCCCCCTAGATTAACAAGTTTGTAGCACACCTGGTTCTGTGGAGTGTAACAAATGCAAGAAGAGAGTGTCATTGGCTTTGCAACACAGTTTTGTTTTTGAAAAATGGCCATCAGCAGGTAAATCAGGTGTGCTAGGTTCCCTGCATGGAGCCGGATGAAGCCATGAGGATGAACTGTGGGTTGCAATGGAGACCCAAAGAATTCCAGGACTGTGGATGTCTGCCAAGGCGAGCTGCCAGCACCAAAGGAAGTTTTCCCAGACTGGGAGTAGCTGAGCTGGAGGGGCAGAATTGAATCTCTAAGAGACTTATTATTGGTTAGAATCATTGAACTTGGAGTTAGAGATTGATGGTGCCCTGCTTGTTTTAAATCTTGTATTGGTTCAAACTGTTTTTGTTGTGCCTCATGTTTTGCATTGTGAATGTTCTGTGCAATTATGGGTTTATTTTTGGTATTATGGCTCAGTTGAAAGCTGTGAGGACTTAAGAGTTGAGCTGAACCCATTGTATTTACATCATTTATGATTATTAGTTTGTAGGGGCCAGGGGCAGACTGTCATGGTTTGATCCAGATGTCCCCCACAAACCAATGAATGTGCTCTGTGTAATCAATCCTCAGCTGATGGCAGTTTGTATTTTACAACCTCGATGGAGCTGTGTTGTTGGGGGTGGGCTTATGGGGATTATAAACCAGCTTCCCCTTGTCAGTGTTTGGCACACCTTCCTGCCACTGTTTCCAGTGCTGTGATGGAGGTGATGTCCAGCCCTCTGCTCATGCCCTCATTTTCCCTGCCAGGATGGAGTCTCCCCTCAAGTCCCTAAGCCAAATAAACCCATTCCTCCCCAAGCCATTTTTGTTTGGGTTCTTCCTGTGCAGCAACTATAAAAATGACCACAACCCCTGATAACAGTAAAAAGGCAAAAAAGGGAGACCAAATGGCTCGTGGTCTCTCTATCTCCTCTACAACAAATCCTCAGGGACCTCACTTCCTGCCATTAGGCTACACCTCTTAAAGGTTCTAACATGCCCCATTAATGCCACAGGCAGGCATGCAAATTTTTGAGATATGTGCTTTTGAGGGGCACATCGAAACCATAGCAATGAGTCATCCCATTGAAACATCAATAGTACAGGAAAACTGGATTTCTGCTAAGTTAAAGAAAACAGGATGCCCTGTACATGTGCTAAAAATATTGTAAGCATATTATAAAGTCTCATATTTTTTTCCTCTAAAATTTCTGTAAGAATGCTCATCTTATTTTTTAAAATATTTTATTTATTTATTATCAGAGAGATATACAAAGAGAGAAATAGAGAGAGACAGAGAGAGAGACAGAGAGTATATGGGCGTACCAGGGCCTCCAGCCTCCACCAATGAACTCCAGATTCATGCGGCCAATTTGTGCATCTGGCTTAACTTGGGGCACCAGAGGGTTGGGGGGGGCAGGTGGGTGAAGTGGATGGCAATGCCTACTGCAATCAGTGAGTTCCGGGCCTCCACACCCTGAGTCAGTGAGAGCCAAAGTGGGAGAGGTTCCTGTGTGCTCCAAGCTGGTTAAGAATTTGGCTGGTATGGGACTGGAGCTTTAGGGGCACAGGCATAAGTGGCACCTTCCCACCCCAGTCTGCTGGAAACCTGTGTGGCAGGTTCAGAGTCTGAGAACTTGGGGTTCCAATGCACTTGGGCCTGGTTGATCCAGACTGATGAAGTGTAGAGTGTATCTGAGGGCAGGGTCCTTCAGGCATTAGACATGTTTGATTAGTTTGACCCTAGTGTTGCCACTGTGTTTGGAGCCTGTGAACCCCAAGTTGGTGAGGGGCAAGGTAGATTGGGGTTGATGTGCCCCAGACTGGGGTGAAGCTTGGCATGTTTGTAACCTGAGTTCTAGGGGCATAAGCATGATTTGTGCCTGTGCACCTGAGCCTGGTGCAGTGATATGTATGTGTAGGGTCAGAACACTAGGGGTAACCTTGTACTTTGGACTGTGTGCTCCATACTAGAGGTGTGTATATGTAGAATCTGGGGTCAGTGCTCTGGGGTTACCAGTATATGTGAGACCTGGGAAACCTGGAGAGGAGTCATTGAGTGTTTGGGCCTAAGATGTATGCATGGCAGTGAAGGGAACAGTGAATCTTGTTCCTGTGCTTTGGTGCCTCAGAGTGTTAGAGGACTGTGCCTTGGATTGGAAAAGGGTGTGAACTATTTGGAGTCTGTGTAACCAATCTGTATTACCCCACCCAGACACAACACAAGTGCCAGGCACCAACCCAGAGTAGCAGATGCAATTGTAACCTCCACACCACCAACATCTGCAAAATCCCATGCCAACACAGCTCCAAACAAAAACAGATCAATCACAGAAGAAATAAGACTTTTAAAAACCGACAAACTCCACACTCACAACAAACCTTCATTATGCAACCCACAGGGTAGTTCATTTCAAACCTATCTAGGGAGTGAAAGCTCTCTTTGCAGGCAACTTCCAGGAGGGTATGGGGGAAGAGGAGCAAGTAAGACTGATCTGGAATCTCCTGAGCCATGGTGTAAAGGCACAGTGGTGACTACAGCCAAAGAAGATCTCTGAACTTCAAAGCTTCTTACATACCAGCCACCAGCCAAGCAAAAATAGAGGGCTAGAGAGATGGATCAGTGGTTAAGGCACATGCCTCTGATGCCTAAGGCCAGAGGTTCAATTCCCCAGTACCCACATATGCCAGACCCACAAGGTGGTGGCCCTGGTGCTCTCTCCCTATCTCTCTCTCTCTCTCTCTCTCTCTCTCTCTCTCTCTCTCTCTCTCTCTATATATATATATATATATATATATATATATATATATATATATATATATATATATATATATATGTGTGTGTGTGTGTTTCTGTTTCTCTGCTTGAAAATGAATAAAGTATTTTTTGAAAAAGCAAAGAGAGAATGCTAAAATCAGTAAGACAGAAACAACACATCACATATAAAGGCAACCCCATCACAGTCACCTCAAACTTGTCATTGGAAACCATGAAGGCTAGAAGGACCTGGCACAATGTTCTTCAAGGCCTAAATTATTTATGGCTTCTAACCCAGACTACTATATATGAAAAAGTTATTCCTCATAATAGATGGGGAAATGAAAATGTTCCATGATAAAAGCCAGCTCCATGATTATATGAACGCAGAGCCAAACTTACAGAGAATACTACAGGAAATATCCCACAGTGATGAAAGTAACAACCAATATCAAGAGCCCAACAGAGCACAAACATGATATCCTCCACCATGGCAGGGCTTAAAGGAAACTTTACATTTATGACTTTAAAATAATAATAAAAAACAAGTGGATGTGGCTTCATTAATATTTGACAAAATAGACTTTAAACAAAAATTAATTTAAAAGGACAATGAAGCACTCTTCTGACTCATAAAAGGAACAATCCAACATGAGTGTATCACGTTCATAAATATGTATGCACTAAATATAAGTGAACCACATTTCATAAAGCTAAACTTACTCAAAAAGAAAATTGAAAAAAAAACTCTAATTCCATGATAGTGGGAAACTTTAATACACCACTATCATCTCCAGAAAGATCACCCAAACAGAAGATCAGCAGTTAAATAATGGAGCTTAAAAACAACATAAACTAGACCTAACAGATGTCTAAAGAACATTCCATCTCAAGACAACAGAATATACATTCTTCTCAGCAGCCCACAGTAGTTACTCCAAAATAGACCACATATTAGTCCATAAAACATGCCTCAATGAATTCAAGAAGATTGATGTATCCAGCTGCATCATATATGACAATGTGTTAAATATGGAAATTAACAATGGGAGAAACAACAGAAAATATACCAACTATTAGTGACTAAACACTATGTAATTGAACAGCAAATAGGTTGTTCAAGAAATAAAAAAGGAATTTGAAATTTTTTTGAACTATATGATAATGAAAACACTGCATACCAAAACTTATGGGACACAATAAAGGCATCCCTAAGAGGAAAATTCATAGCATTAAATGTCTTCATAACAAAGACATAGAGATCTCAAATCAATAACCTAACCACATACCAAAAGACGTTTGAAAAACTAAAACAATCCAATCCTAGGAGCTCAAGATGAAAAGAAATAATTAAGATCAGATCTGAGGTTAATGAAATTGAAAGTAAGAAAACAATTATAACAATAGATGAAATAAAGAGATGATTCTTTGACAAAATAAACAAGATTGACAAACCCCTGGCCAATATAATTAGATTTTTTTTTAAAAAAAGGGTTAAATCAAGAAAATCAGAAATGAAAAGGTCACAACAGACACAAATGCATTTGAAAGAATCATCAAATCATTCTTCAAAGACTTCTAAAACACAATATTGAAGAACCTGGAAGAAATGGGTGAATTCCTGGACCCCTAACACCTACCAAAACTAAACCTGGAACAGATAAAGCTCTTAAATAAACCTATCACATCCACTGGCTTTGAAAATGTAATAGAAAACCTCCACAAAAGGAAAAGTTCAGGACCTGATGGATTCTCAGATAAATTTTGCCGTACCTTCACCATTGAACTGAAACCACTCTTTCTTTCTGAAGCTTTATAATATAAATGAGAAAAGGAAATGCTTCCAAATTCCTTTAATGAAACTTGCATCACCCCAATACCAAAACCAGAAAATGGAAAACTATAGACATATTTCCATGATGAACTTAGATGCAAAAATTCTGAACAAAATCCTTACAAACCAAATTCAACAATAAATCAAAATTATTATCCACCTCAACCAGGTAGGCTTCATCCCAGGGATGGAGCTCTACATATGGAAGTCAATTAATGTAATCGACCACATTAAAAAATACTTAACCACAAGAACCACATGGTCATCTCAATCAATACACAGAAGGCCTTTGATAAAATTCAACATCAATTCATGATCAAAATTCAGGAATAACTGGGCATAGAAGATGTATACCTCAACATAATAAAGGCCATATACAAATCTCTTAAAGCCCAAATCATACTCAATGGAGAAAGATGCAAGTTGTTCCAAATAAATTTGGAAACTAAACAGAGGTGTTCAATCTCACCACTGCTTTTCAACATAGTCCTTTTAAGTTCTAGCCAATGTATTAAGACAGGAGAAAGACATAAAAGGGATACAAGTTGGAAAGGATGAAGTGAAGCTATCCCTTTTTGCAGATGACATGATCCTATACATAACAGACCTGAAGGATAATACCAGTAACTCCTGAAGGTGATAAATTCCTTCAGCAAAGTGGCAGGGTACATAACACAGAGAAATCAGTAGTCTACCTGTATGCCAATGATTTGCATACAGAAAAAGGAATCAGTGTGATGTCCTATATTCAATTCCCTCAAACAAAACATGAAATACATTGGAATAACACTAAAACAAGTATGTGAAAGATTTATATAATGAAAACCTAGAAACACTCAAGAATGAATTTGAGGAATACATGAAAAGATGGAAAGATCTTCCATGCTCCTGGATAGGTATAATTAATACTGTAAAAATGGCAATTCTTCCAAAAGCAATAAACAAATTCAATGCAATGCCCACAATGATCCTTACTTCATTCTTGGCAAACATAGAAAAAAATGATCTCAAAACTTATTTGGAAAGGGAAAAGGCCTTGTTGGATAGCCAAAATTATCCTCATTAAAAATAAAAAAAAAAATAAGAGGAAGCAGAAAGAATGTAAGAGCCATGGTGAGGGAGGATATCCCAAGACACTGCCCCCTTCAGCAACAACACACAAATGGGGGGATACTGGCTACCTTCTGAGCTATTCATGACCCCTTACCCCATGAACTGATCCAGTATGCCCACCGAGGAGGGACCCCAGTTGGTTGGGGACAGGGAGGAGGGAAATGGGAGTACCATCATGAGATTTGCTCTTACAATATCTAATTAAGGATAATGTATATAAATTTAAAAAAAATCCTCAGGTATCACCATTCCTGATCTAAAAATATAGTACAAAGCCTTAGTAACAAAAAAATAGCATAGTACTGGCATAAAAAAAAGACAGACAGACCAAAGGAATAGAACTGAAGACCCTGCTCTTAGCTCAAGTAACTATAGTTAATTCATCTTTGACAATGGTGCCAACAATGATCACTGGCAAAAAGATAGCATCTTCAACAAATGAAAAAACTGGATAAATACATGTAAAAAATGAATCTAGCCCCACTCCTCTCACAATGCACAAAAATCAAATGCAAATGGATCAAAGACCTCTTCCCTGAACCTACTGCCTCCATTCCATTGAGGACCTTCTCAGTGGAATTTCTGGTATTCACCATGGGCCTGTGGGCTCTGTTTTGTGAGAGCAGCAGTCAGTAAATGTGGTGAGCAATGCCTCTGGATATTCCCACCCATGTTGGCTTTTACAACTTTTCTGTCACCTCTTCTTAAAATTTTCCTGAGCCATGGTGGGTGTGTTTAAGTCTACTATAGAGTTGAACTCTTAGCAGTTACTGAATTTCTGCTTTGATGCATTCTGAGTATCCTCATTGTCTGTGACCATCACGCTGGTGCAGGTTGCCAGGCTCCCAGTGGAAGCAGCACACTTGCTCATTTTGCTAATTTCTCTGTGATTTCACCTGGGCTCTATCTGAAGTGTAAGAGGTGGTTCATATCCTTCCAGGGTGACAGCTATCATTTCTTGTCTTACTTACTGATAGAATTTGGTTGGCCTTGACAGCAGTGGAGCAGATCATACTTAGCAAACTTCTGAAAAAAAAGACAGATTCTCCAATAGAAGGTGAGATCAGCATAATTTAAATGAGATAGGCATTGTTAATTTAGAGAGATTTTGATGGGTTTAGTTTCTCTTTAGGCCCAAGATTAGCAAGAACTTCTTCTTGGAGTCCAGACTGTTGGTCTCCTTAGAATTCTGACTTAGATCCCACATTATAGGGTCCTTACCACTGAGCTGATCTTTTAGCAAATAAGTGAGCCATTGGTTACCTGCCTAAGCTGGGTGCCACTATTGCAACAGTGTGTAAATTTTGTTATGCTGGTTGCTGTCACATTTTTCCTGTGCTTGCTCCCCATATTATTGCCAATTTCCAATAGGAGCTCATGTAGCATATTCTGGGACTTTATCAGTGAACCATCTGGGAACTGGCTTCCTTTCAGTGTCTAGCTGGGTCTCTCAATGTTATATGTCAGCAGCATGTGGAGTCTTCAACAATAGGGCCTTACCTTTTACTTGAATTAATCAAGTGCTTTGACAGAATCCTGTCTTGTTTTGGGGAACCCATAGTTCTCTCAAACCAGCTTAATGTGAGTATTAATTGATTTTTGGCACTGGGAGTTACAAGACAGAGCCCAATGTTTTAGGTATAGGCTTCATCCCATCCTACTCATGGTTATTCTTACCAGACAATACCCCCAAACTCCTTTGGAGGGGTATATCTTTCAGTCTACCTATTCTGGTATAAGAATTCTATGAAACCAATTCATTTTAGATTTAGTTTTGTGTTTATTTCCCACTGCCATCCCATCCCTTCCCCAAACCCTTTCATCCATATTATCTGTCACTTCAAGTTGCATGTCATGTATGTTTGCAACTCAGGCTATTCCTGGTTAGCAGCCAAAGATGAGGGAGAATAAGCATGGTTTGTCTTTCTGTGCTTGTGTGAGTTTGCTGAATATGATTCATTCCAAGTCCATTCATCTTCCTGCAAATTTCATTATGCCATTTTCCTTAGTGCTGAGTACAATTCAATTGTGCATATGTAGCACACCTTCACAACTTCATTATCCATTCATCCAGATATTGGCAACTGGGTTGACTCCAATTCTCAACTATTGTGAATTCAGCAGCAATGAACATGGTTTAGCAAATGTCTCTGTATTGAAGAATGGAACCTTGAGAGTAGAAACCTGGGGGGGGAGGTAGCTGGGTCAGTTGGTAGTTCTATTTTCACCATTTTCGGGAAACTCCATATAGATTTTCATAGTGGTTGCATAAGATTGCACTCCCACCAGCACTGAATGGGTGTTCCTCTTTCCCAGAGTCCTTGTGAGCATCTATTGTCATGTTTAATTATTGCCTTCCTGACTTGTGAAAGGTGTAATCTCATACTTGTTTCAATTTGAGCTTCACTGATTATTAAGGATGTCAAATATTTTCTTAAATGAGTGTTAGCCATTTGTATTTCTTCCTTTTTGATTTCCGAGTTCAGTTCTTTGCACATTTTATTGAGTGGATTGCTGGATTTTTTATTACTTAATTTTTTGAGTTCACTCTAGATTTTAGATATTGGGCCTCTGTCCGTGGTATAGCTGGTGAAGATTTTCTCCCATTCTGATGATAGTTTGTAGGCTCTATTTGTCGTATGCTTCTCTGTAAAAAAAAAAAAAAAAAACTTTTTAGCTTGAAAAGATCATACTGGTTGAGAGATTTTTCAATTTACTGGGCTACTAGGGTAATGTTCAAAAAGTTTTTCCCCACTCCTACCTCCTAGAGAGTTCCCCCTATTTTTTCTTCCAGTTGTTTAAGAGATACAAGTGTTATATTGAGGTCTGTCATTCATTTGGAGTTAACATTTATGCATGGTGAGAGGGATGGGTCTAGCTTCATTTTTGGACACGTGGTTATCAAACTTGTCCAGTACCATTTGTTGAAGATGATGTCTATTCTCCAGTGCTCATGTTGGCAACTTTGTCAAAGAAAAAGTAGCTAAAGTTACTTTTACTAAGAGCTGGGTGATTAACTCTGTTGCATTGTTCTACATGTCTGTTTCGTGCCATTACCACTTTGTTTTTGTTACTATGGCTTTGTAGTATAGCTTTAGATAAGGTAAGTGATAATTTCAGAAGTGTTTCTTTTGCTGAGGATATTTTTGATATCCTGGGCCTACTGCCATTTCATATGAATTTTGAGATAATTTTCTTATCTCTGTAAAGAATGATGCTGAGGGCTGGAGAGATGGCTCAGCGGTTAAGGCACTTGCCTCCAGTGCCTAAGGCCCCTGGTTCAATTCCCCAGGACCCACATAAGCCAGACCCACAAGGTGGTGGCCCTGGTGCTCTCTCTCTCTCTCTCTCTCTCTCTCTCTCTCTCTCTCTCTCTCCCTCTCTCTCCTTGAAAATGAATAAAAAAATACTTTTTAAAAATGATGCTGAGATTTCTATAAGGCATTGCATTGAATGTGTACCTTGCGTTTGGTTGAATTGCCATTTTCACAATATTAGTTCTACCTATCCAAGAGCATGGGAGAACTTTTCATTTCCTCATATCCTCCTAAATTTTTTTTCTTGCATCTTTTTATGTTTTCATTATATAGATCTTTTAATCCTCAGTGCCATTTGAAGGTATTTGATTTTTCTGTGTGTGGGGGATATTGAAAATGGTACATTCTGTGTGTCTCTGTCTTTTGCATATTGGAAGTCTGCAGATTTTGTGTGTTAATTTTGTTTCCTATCACTTTGCTGATGGAATCTATCACCTTTAGGAGTTTTATGGTAGAGTCTTTTGGGTCTGTTATGTATAAGTTCATTTCATCTGTAAATTGGGCTAGTTTGACTTCTTCCTTTCTGATATGAATCCCTTTTATATCTTACTCCTGTCTTATTGCTTGGGCTAGACATTCAAGTACTATGTTGATGATCAATGGTAAGAGTGGGCCTCCATATCTTGTTTCTGATCTGAATGGGAACTCCTTGAGGTTTTCCCAATTAAGTATGATTTGGGATTTAGGTGCTCTGTATACAGGCATTATTAAATTGAGATATAAATACTCCATGCCTAGTCGCTCCACCATTTTAATCATGAAGTTATACAGCATTTTGTCAAAAGTCTTCTCTGCATCTATTGAAATGATCATGTGATTATTGTACTTAGGTTTATTTATGTAGTAAATCATGTTAATTTTTTTCATATGCTGAGCCATCTCAGCATCCCTTAGATGAAGCCTTCTTGATCAAGGTGGATAATTCTTCTGATGTGTTGTAGACTTGTGTTTGTAAGGATTTTGTTTAGGACTTTTGTGTCTACGTTCATCAGGGATATATGTTTATAATTTTTCTTTCTTTGGGGATCTCTGTCTGGTTTTGGTACTAGGGTCATGCTATCTTCAGTGTCATGCTAGCTTCATAAGAAGGAGTTTGAGAGCATTCTCTGTTCTCAGATTATGTAGAAAAATCTTGACCTATTATATCCTTGCCAATTTTCTGCTTTGATTATCCATCTATTGAAGATAATGAGGTATATATAGGCCCCACTACGATGAAACTGGGCTTTATTTCTGATTTGTTGACAAGTACGTTTTGCCTTATGAAATGTGAAATCATATATATATCATCTTGTTGGATCATTCCCTTGATAAGTAAGAAATGGCCTTATTTGTTCTTTTTTAAAACATTTTTGTTGACTTCTGGGGAAGATGGCTGACTAGCAGACATGCCATACACCTCAGGAAATAAGGGCCAGGGTTTTCAGCAGGAATCCAGGTCGCGGACACAAGCTGCGGCCAGGCGCTGAATTCCAGACACCTCTGAGCACAGGATCCTCATGACTGGAAGCCACCAGCATGGACCAGTGCTCGCCGGAGGCAGTAAGTTGTCCAGGCAGGCAGTGCCAGAACAGCTTCAGCCCGCCTGCTGCCTGAGAATTTCATTCAGCTTTCCTTGTGTTTCGGCCCCC
>PVHP010029532.1:0-22462 GCA_004024765.1 Zapus hudsonius
AGGTTTGCACCCCAGCTGTGCCTAGAAGGTGGCAGTTCCTCTACCACCACCATCTGATATGTGCCCAAGCTCACGTCCACATGCAAAGTAGGTATTCACAGGTTGCTGATTTCTGCCAATCCTTCTTACCCATTTCTTTCTCTCCCTCCTCCTCAATTTCTATTTAACCCACAATACTGCTACAATAAAACAGGATTACTTGTCATGGGATTACTTGTCATGCTTTTTCCCCAGGGTCTATGCCCGTTATTCTCTCTAGAGAGATGAGCTGAACACACACAGAGCTGTAACACTTCCCCGGGCTCTCAGGCCCACGGACATGCCTCCATGGGTGCCTGGTTTCGGGTCCCCCACCGCCACCTCTGCTCGGAGAATGCCTGCTCCCTCCCTCCCCAAGATCCCCTCCGCTGCCGCCATGGAGCATGCCTGCACCCTGGTGCCAGCCTCAGCAGCGCCCCAGCAGCCGCCCACAGAGCTGTGACACAGAGCGGTCTGCGCCGGGTGAGCTGAGCCGGCCCAGCCTCCCAGGGCACATTCCACTCTGCCTGCCTGGCCCAAAAGTCCCAGACAGACTCCAAGACCAGCGGACCCGTTCCTTCCTTCTTTTTTTCTTTTTTATTAAAACATGAGCTTTTATGAGGCTGCTGATGGCATAATAGTCTAATGATTTACAGTAAACTTTTGTATATGTACAAGAAATGTCCTCTAACATAATTGTTTGAGTATAGTTCAATAGATTCATACACCATTAACACAGTTGCTTTTTATCAAGTAGTACATTACTGTCATAATTGTATGGGCTATACTTTATATGGCTGTAGCAGAGCTGATTTATTTACTTGAGCATCACCATAAAAAAAAACACAAATAATGCACTATACTTTGACCTTATGATGGCTATAAGGCAGTAGGAAACTTCCAGCTTCATTATAATCTATGGGAGGGGGGGAGTCACTTTCAGATACATGGTCTGTCCTTGACCAAAAAAGCATTATGTGGCACACAAAATGTTTTATAGATATCAAATGATAACAGACTGCTAAATGTTAAGATGCCATACATAAAACAATAGTGAATATAAGAATTTTAAGCCAGGTATGGTGATACATGTCTAAAACCCCAGTACTAGGAGGAGGAGACAGGAGGATTATGAGTTACTTTGTCAGTTACATAGTGGACTTAAGGCCAGCCCTTGTGTAAAAAAAAATTGTTTTTATCACAAAACACAAAATTTATTCATTTATTTCTAAAGATAGAAAAAAGAATAAAATATAACTGATTTCATTTATATAATGTGTTATTTGGACATTTGAATATATTTGCTAGTTATTCAGACAACAGAGGAACTGTGCCATCAGCCAAACCTATCTCAGCCCTTACATCCTGTTGGCTTATATCCATCTCTCTTTCTCTACCTATCTTTCAGATTTGGTTTACCAAAAGGGAGAAATTAGCAATAATTATATTTCAGGAATTTTAACTTCATTCAGAAATACAGTTTATCTTAAACCTATATGTGGTTGTTCCTAAACAACCACATATACAAGTCTCACAAATATGCCAGCATCTGTGATAATGCTTATCATAAAAATCGTTTAAAACCACTCATTTGTATGCAGTGCTGAGAAGGAAAAAACATGAAACCTGAAGAGGCCTCACCCCTCAGTAGACAGTTAACAGTTACTGGAGGAGGGAAGAGACATTTTCTTCAGTGGCATAGTCACTGGTAAAGTGCCCATGCCCTTGTAAATAATCCTTCTATCTATATTCCTGTAAGCAATTCTAAAACTCATGGGGAAGACAGACAGAGACAAAGAAAGAAAAGAAAGAAAGAAAGACAAGAGCGAAAGAAAGAAAAGAGAAAGAGAGGAGGAGGAAGAGTGAGAGGGACGGAGGGAAGGAAAGAGAGGGAGAGAAGGTGGAGAAGAGAGGAAAGAAAAATGGTATGGTAATGAAGGATTAGAAAACGGGATTAGAGGGAGTGGAAGGGAGAGAAATAGGGTTATGGGGATGAATGTGAACATATATACATGCATGAAATATCATAATTAAACCTATTATTATGTATAACTAATACACACTAATGAAAAATGATGTCAAGCATGGTAGCGCAACGCCTTTAATCCCAGCACTCAGGAGGCAGAGGTAGGAGGATCGCTGTGAGTTCAAGGCCACCCTGAGACTGACTACATAGTGAATTCCAGGTCAGCCTGGCCTAGAATGAGACCCTACCTTGAAAAACTAAAAAAAGAAAAAAGAAACAATTAATTAAAATGAAATATAATAAACAAGAAAAAAAACCCTGATTTTATAATTGTCATATTTAAAAGAAACCCCCAAAATTCCAATGATGTAATGAGATGTCTAAAAATAATATATAATTATTTATACCTTGGTTGTTCTCTTTATTAAATAATGGGGTTAAGAACGGTAAAGTAGGTCAATTAATTTTATTTTGCCTGTAATTGATGATTCAATTAAAATAAATCACAAATGCAAGGATATCTTACAGAAGAACTAGATAAAGAATCACACCTAGAAATAAAAAATTTAAATATACTGTGTTTCTAAAGACTTTTTTTGAGAGCTCTATCTCCACCAAAGAAACTGTCTTTCTAAAGTTATACTTGAAGGTTAGAAATGATATAATCAATTAACTTGTCATCTATAATAGAGGTAACAAGAAGAATCAGTAATAATTCAGACTCTGTACTCAAAATTATTTTGTACTGTACTGTCCAGAAACAAAATCATAGGCTGCCTTTCAGTCTTTCACAGTTTTTTAAAGGTACAACTTATTTTTATTTTTAAATACTTTTGAATTTTAAACTTCAACTCAGTTCTTTGTAAACTACCACTATTCGTTTGTCTTTACAAACACAATCTATCAAAAACCACAATGAACTTTAAAATAGGGCAAACAGGGCACTAAATCTTTCTAAATTCCTATCAAGATTACCCCCTCAATACTATCTTTCAAAACAGCAACGGTATGTTTACAACAGCTTCACATGAGCAGTAGAGCTGTGGCTGAATTTCATTCACTCTCTCCTCCACCTCCAAGCAGAATTGCTACCTCTTCACTGAGAAAAAGGAAAGAACAATAAACACACTTACCCTTCCTTAGCCATTCTCACAGATCCACTTCCTCTGGATAAGAATACAGGGTCAACAAACAAGCTCCACTGGTCTCTGGAGAACTGTAGCTCATTTGTTAAAGCACAGAGAACTCAGGCCCTGAGAGGCCCAACAAATTTGGGCACAAAGCCGAACCCTAACTAGGCAATACCTCAGTGACCAATGTCCTCAGTTTTAAACTCTTAAAAACCTAGTAAGAGGGAGGAAAATGGACACCAGAAAAAAAAATAACTGATAACCTAAAGGTTTAACTCTGGCTAGTTAAGGGAGGAAACAATCCAAATGTCAAGTTTCTGTAAGAGACAGTAACCGTTACTGGCATACACAGAAAAAGCAAATCTACCCCCTAAAGAGGCCCTCAACAGTACACAAACAATGTGAGTTTCACAGAATCGACCAGCTCTAGTCAGTCAAAATCATGTCCCATTTACAAAGGGGGTGGGGGGCAAGATAAATAATTTAATGTTTAAATGATCATTTTAGTTATTTCCTCCCTTGGAAAATGGACTGTAAGTAGTACTTATACACTGCTCATATTACAGAAGGAAACTAAAACTAATCTTTTTCCACTTCAGTCTTTTCTTTCTGACTTTACTAACAGCTCTTAAGAAAAGCATTCTCTCTTTGTAAATATCTTATGTCCCTAAAATTTTCAGCACCTGTGGGAAAAAAAAATTTAACAGATATTTGTCATATGAAGGACAAATCCAGAACATTCTAAAAGTTAATTCCAAATCTCAGAGCAAGCTAAAGTTTTAAAGGAAAAACATCTGCAACATTCCTGCTTCCTGACAAATCTAACACACAGAGTTGATGCAAGAGGGGAAGAAATAAACTGGGCCTGGTGACACAGTCCTATAATCCCAGCTACTTGGGACGCTGAGATAGAAAAATCAAGAAAAGTTCAAGGCCTGCCTGGGCTATAGAGTAAGTTCAAGGCCAGCCCAAGCAACTTACACCCCGTCTAAACATAAAAACATTGGACTGGAGAGATGGATCAGTGGTTAAAGGGCTAGCTTGTACAGCCTAACCACCCTTGGGGTTCAATTCCCCAGTACCTATGTGAAGTTAGATGCACAAAGGGGTGCATGCATCTGGAGGAGTTCATTTACAGACCAAAAGGCCCTGGTGCACCCATACTCACTCACTCTCTGTCTCTGTCTCTCTGCCTATCTCTCTATTTCTTTTAAATAATTTTTTTTAATTTTTAAATAACAAAAATAAAAACATTTTTAAAAAGGGGCTGCCTCCACAGCAAGTCAGATAACATGTGAAAGGATAAAGGAAACAGACACTGAGGATACCCAACAAAATCCAAAGCAGAAATCCAGAGACTTTTAAGACCTCAACAGTAAAGCAGACCTAAAACTCACCCACCATGACTCAGGGATCTGAGAAGAGGGGGGCAAAAGAGCCATGGTGGGAGAAAATACTCAGAGCCATTGCCCCCACCCCTCAGCAACAACAAAGAAAAAATACTGGCTACCTCTCCTACAATTCATAACCCCTTATCCCATGGTCTGGTCTAGCAGGCCCACTTAGGAGGGGCCCCAGCAGGTTGGGAACAGGGAGGAGGGAACTGGGGGTACCATCATAAGACTTGCTCATACAATGTATCTAATTATTGACAATAAATATGGGGGAAAAAGGGGCTAAAGATATAACTAGATTCCTTGACTAGCATGTGAGAAGCCCTGGGTTCAAGCCCCAGTACTTTGGAAAAAGAAAAAAAGTGAACAAGTTAGTTAAAGCCTAAGAACACTGCATTGAGATGGCAAGTAAATCCTTCTAGTGGCAATTCAAATTACAAATAAAAATTACATATCAGGAAAACTACTGGAATTATAACTTGATTTACTTAAAAAGTTTTTAAACTGTGAATGAAGGTTACATGCCTGCAACCCCAACCCATGGAAGGTGGAGGCGGACACAAGAGGGTCAAGAGTTTAAGGTCAGTCTACGCTATGTGATCCTATCTAAAATACAAAACCAAAAGAAACTTTTATCTTTTAAAATATTGCCTATCTTCAGTTTATTAATTATCAAAATGTTTGTCATCACCAAGAAATTAAAAGTACCATTAAAAACAATAAATTTGAGCTGGGGAGATGGCTCAGCGATTAAGGCATTTGCCTGCAAAGCCTAACAACCTGGGTTTGATTCCCCAGTACCCAACATAAGCCAGATGCACAAAACAGCACATGTATCTGGGACTCATTTGCAATGGCTGGAGACCCTGGTGCACCCATACACGCTCTTTCCCTCCCTCCCCCCCTCTCTGTTTGCAAATAATTATTTTTTAAACTATAAATTTAGAGTAGGGAGATGGCTCAGAGGCTGCAGATGCTTGCTTGCAAAGCCTGCTGTGGCCTGGGTTCAATTCTCAGTACCCATCTAAAGCCAGATGCAAAAAGTGGTGTATGCATCTGCAATTTGTTTACATCAGTAAGAGACTTGGTGCACACACCCTCCCCAACACACGCAAACACATGCAAATAATTTTTTTTTAATTTTAAGCTATAAATTCAAAGTAAAAGTATTTTTAATTTTACTTAGAAAAGCACCATGGTGGCCATATAAGGAAGTACACACCTCTCATCCTAGCCCTTGGGAGGCTTAGCCAGGAGGACTACAAGTTCCAGACTGGCCAGCCTGGAAAAGACTCTATCTCAAAAAAATAATTATAAACTGGATGAGTTGGCACACACCTTCAATCCCAGCACTCAGAAAGCAGAAGAGGATCGCTGTGAGTTCGAGGCCAGTCTGAGACTAACATAGTGAATTCCAGGTCAGCCTGGGCTAGAATGAGACCCTACCTCAAAAAAACAACAACCAAAAATTATAAAAATTAAACAGGAGCCAGGAGTGGTGGCGCACGCCTTTAATCCCAGCACTCGGGAGGCAGAGGTAGGAGGATTGCTGTGAGTTCAAGGCTACCCTGAGACTACATAGTGAATTCCAGGTCAGCCTGGGCTAGAGTGAGACCCTACCTCGAAAAACTAAAATAATTAATTAATTAATTAAAATAAAACAGGGGGCTAGAGAGATGGCTCAGCTGTTAAGGCACTTGCCTCAGTGCCTAAGACTCCTGGTTCAATTCCCCAGTACCCACATAAGCCAGACCCACAAGGTGGTGGCCCTGGTGCGCTCTCTCTCTCTCTCTCTTTCTCCCTCTCTCCCTCTCTCCCTCTCTCTCTATATATATATATAATCTCTGCTTGAAAATGAATAAAGAAAATATTTTTTAAAAAATAAATAAAATAAAATAAAATAAAAAGCAATCTAGGTGGATAATACTGTTCCCAAAAACCACAGATTGTTAAAACAAAACAAAACAGTTGGTTGCTCACCAGAACTAAATGGCATGACATGATTGCTGAAAACACCACATGCTTGGATTGCAGGAACACAGAGAAATCAAGTTGGTAGTATGTTAGTAGTGTCCTTTCTGCTAGCTAGCTTTCATAGTGCCAGAGATGCTTTGCAGTCTGCTAGGAAAAAAAGTCATCAACAGTTCTATTCAGCTGTGGAGTCTGCATGCTATACAACCAACCAATGAGGAAGATGTGCTCACTGGTGCAATAGTGGCATGACTGTTGTGGGGATAACCAACTGCTTCCTGATCTATGGATCTAAGGATCTATGGCCTTTTCCACAGGAGGGGATTCATGCCTAGTATTGTAAACTTGGTCAAAAAAAAGCCATGGCTGGAGAGATCATAGGCTCTAGAGGAGAAGCTAGGAATTGTTTATTTAAATGGTCATATTGTGCCCATCAAACTGCCTTCTAAATATTTATGTCCACAGCTTAGTGCTCCTGTTAGCTTTGGTCAGAGACCAGGAAAAGATAACACTTCATCTGTTACAACAGAGATGAAACTTGAAGACATGTTAAATGAAAGAAGATATACAGGAGTTAGGAAGATAGCTCACTGGTAAAACACTTGCCACTCAAATGTAAGGACCAGAGGTCAGACCCCCAGCACCTACATAAATTCCAAGTGGACATAGTGGCTGTTGTAGTTAACCTTCTCATTGCTGTACAGGAAAGAACCCAACCAAAAGGCAGTTGATGGGAGGAATGGGTTTATTTTGGCTTATAAACTTGAGGGGAAGCTCCATGATGGCAGGGAAAACAAAAGCATGAGCAGTGGATGGACATCACTTCTACCACAGCACTGCTTCGGTGTGCCAAAAACTGGCAAGGGGAAGCTGGCTATAACCCCCATAAGCTCACCCCCCAATATATCTTCAACAAGGTTCCAATTCCAGAACTGTCACCATCTGGTGGGGGGGCAAGCATTCAGGACACATTAAGTTTATGGAGACACCTGAATCAAACCACTACAGTGGCCACCTGTAATCCCAGCACTTAGAAGGCAGAGATGGGATTCATGAGGCAAGCAAGCTCTAGGCTCAAGTGAGAGACCCTGCCTCAGTAAATAAAAAGGAAAGAAGTCAAGGAATATACTTGATGACAAACTCTGGCTTCTATATGCACACACACATGCACATGAACACCACCACACATATGTACCCATATACATAGGCAAAAATGAAAAACACAAAGTCTCATATTGTATATTTATAGGAATAACTGATTCCATAGAAACAAAAAGTTAACTGGTGACCAGTAGCTGAGTATACAAAAAAATAAATAAATAAATAAATTGTAGAATTTGGTCAGTATATAAGAACTAATGAACAGTTAATCCAATTTCATATTATATGAACATATCTCAATAAAATTTATCTTAAAATATACAGACAGGTAAACACAATCATCCTTCACGAATCAAACAATTTCAATAGAGAAGTCACAAAAAGAGAATCTCCAAATGTCTAGTTAACATTTGAAGAGATGTTCAACCTAATCCACCAGAAATAAACAAATTAAAACCAGAAGATGGGGCTGGGGAGAAGGCTCAACAGTTAAGGTGCTTGCTTGCAAAGCCTGCCAGCCTGAATTCAATTCCCCAGCCACACACATAAAGCTGGAAGGCATTCATTTGCAATGGCAAGAGACCTTGGTATACACACATATGCATGCAAATAAATAAGTAAAAAATTTGTAAAAGATAGAAGATGCCACATATACACCAGAATAACTTTTAGATTGACTATACAATTGGAGAGATTAGTATTAAAGTACTGGTGAAAAAGCTCAAATATGTTGCAGGTGGAACCATAAATCACAGCAACTGCTTGTAACAACTAGCTTGCATATAATCAAGTACAATTTTTGTTGTTGTTTTAAAGGCAAGGGTCTCACTCCAGTCCAGACTAGCCTGGAGCTTACTCTGTAGCTCGAAGCTGGCCTCAAAGTCATGTCATGTCCATCCTCCTACCTCAGCCTCCCAAATACTGGGATTAAAGGCATGTACCACCATGCCCAGCTGATCAAATGCAATTTGTATCTGGATTTTTTTTTCAATTAAACCTTTTTTAGTTTGGCATTTTAAGTACAGATTCAGTGCAATAGTAAGAAACAATGGAAGAAGTGCCTGTGCACTTAAGCCAGTTTCTTCCAATGGGAATAGCCTCTATAAATAATAGTACATGATCACAATCCAGAGAACGGCAATTGGTAAAATTTACCAACCTTGGCCGGGTGTGGTGGCGCACGCCTTTAATCCCAGCACTCGGGAGGCAGAGGTAGGAGGATTGCCGAGAGTTCAAGGCCACCCTGAGACTACATAGTGAATTCCAGGTCAGCCTGGACTAGAGCAAGACCCTACCTCGAAAAACCAAAAAAAAAAAAAAAAAATTTACCAACCTTAATCAGACTTCATTACTTTCACATGTACTCACTTGTGTGTGCAGATAGGAAAGACAAAACAATTCCATCACTGGATTGCTTGTAAATACTGCTTTTTAAAGTGTACCCACCATCCTCTAATTTCCCCAGTTCCAAACCCCTGGCAATCACTAATCTGTTCTCAATCTCTACAATTTTGTCATTTCAAGAATGTTACAAAAACGGAATTACACAGTATATTTTTTAAGGATGGCTTTCTTAGCTGCATAATTTTTTTTTTTTTTTTTTTTTGGAGACAGGGTCTCATGTATTCCAAACTGTCCTCAGACTTTGTTGTTTTTAGTTTTTCAAGGTAGGGTCTCACTCTAGCCTAGGCTGACCTGGAACTTACTCTGTAGTCCGAGGCTGGCCTTGAACTCACAGTGATCCTCCTACCTCTGCCTCCTGAATGCTGAAATTAAAGGCGTGCGCCACAGGAGCCTGTCCTCAAACTTTATGGAGCCATGGATAATCTGCCTCCACTTCCTGAGTATTAAGATTACAGGTTTGAGCCACCATGATGGGTTTTATACAGTGCTGGGAACTGAATACAGAGCTTCATGAATGCTAGGCAATCACTTTACCAACTGCTACATACACCCCCAGCATAAATTTTGAGGTATATCGAAATCATTACATGTTTCAATAGTTCATTTCTTTTTACTAAAGAGTATTCATTCATAAAATGTTTATGGGAAATACACTACAAAACCTTACCAGTCTCTGAGTCATTTCTTAGGAATGTGAAATACTAAAAGCATTAACATAACATACTGACAAAAAAAATTAATGAAATTTTGATGTTCTATTTGTCCTGGGATTACAAGTGTGCCACTACAAATGGCCTCTACCTCACTTTTTTTGTGTGTGCCTATATTTATGTGGTATGTGTGAATCTGTGCTATGTATGGGTGCATATGTGCATACAAGTTCTCAAAAGCCTGCATGTGGCAACCAGAAGTCATCATTGGGTATCTTTCTTCAATCACTCTTCCATGTTGTTTGTTTTTGTTGTCGTTTTGAGACAGGGTCTTTTACTGAACCTGGGACTCATTGATTGAGCTAGATTAGCTAGCCAGCAAATTTTGGAGAATCCTCCTGTCTTTGCTTCTCTAGCATTGGGATTACAGGCACATGCTGCCAGGCCCCACTTTTATGTGGGTATTGAGGATCCAAGTTCAGGTCCTCCTGTTTACATTTCCCCAAAGAGCCAACTCCCCAGGTATCTACCTCACTCGTGGTATTCTAATGAGCTACTTCCAATCTGTGTAATATTTAAAGATGACTCTGTGGCATTCCTGGGGACCTTTTTTTTTTTCATGTGAATTTCAAATTATAAAATAGCAGGAATTTTTAAAAATTTACTCATTTGATAATTTTAACTCATATTTAGCTTGATACAATTAAAAAGCTGAGAAACCAGACACAGAAAGATAATATTGCATGTTCACATTCATATGTCAAAATTGAAAATCTACTCTGAAGAGAGTAGATTACTAGAAGCTAGTGAAATTAAGGAGTGAGATAGCAGGTACCAAACTACATTTACATAGGAGGATTAAAGTCTAACGGTCCACAGCAGAATAGGATAACTATAGTTCACAACCATCAGCTAGAAGAACCCTAAGGCTCCCAATACAAAGAAATGATAAAATTTTAAGGACATGGAAAGGTTAAATTACTCTGATTTGGTCATTATACATTGTATACATGGGTCAAATTATCATACTGTACCAAAAAATATGAACAAGTATTTTGTCTCTATTAAAAAAGAGAGAGAGGGCTGGAGAGATGGCTCAGCGGTTAAGGCACTTGCCTCCAGTGCCTAAGGCCCTGGGTTCAATTCCCCAGGACCCACATAAGCCAGACCCACAAGGTGGTGGCCCTGGTGCGCTTGCTCGCTCGCTCTCTCTCTCTCTCTCTCTCTCTCTCTCTCTCTCTCTCTCTCTCTCTCTCTGCTTGAAAATGAGTAAAAAAAATAAAATAAAATAAACACTAGCTCTTGCAACTGAAAAAAAATTATAAAAAAAAAAAAAAGAGAGAGAAAGGGCTGAAGAGATGGCTCAGAGGTTAAGTGTGCTTCCCATGCAAGCATGATGGCCTGAGGGGGCAGAGACTGCCTGAGTTCCAATCTTCAGATCTCACATAAAACGGCTGGGCATGGCCAAGGGCGCATATAACCCCATTTTCCCAAGGGAGCAGAAACCTGATAATCAACACCCAGCAAGGTCCAGAATCAGCTAAGGGGGGGGGGGGCTCAAAACAAGACCAGGCAGGCACGATAGAGCAGGACACCCTTAAAATCCCACCTTGGCCACTGTATGCAAGGGACACCCCCAACCCTGACACAAAAGAGTGCATATACTACACAGACCATACTACACATGCACATATAACAAAAAATTACAAAACACTGAATGGCATTCAAATGATGATATCATCCTTAAATGGCTAAGAAAGCAATTAAAACAGCCGTTTCACCTTGCAACTTCTGCCTGCATATAGTCTGATAAATCAATTTGAGTTTAAAAGAAATCATTATAGGCGGGCATGGTGGCGCATGCCTTTAATCCAAGCACTCGGGAGGCAGAGGTAGGAGGATCACCATGAGTTCAAGGCCACCCTGAGACTACATAGTGAATTCCAGGTCAGCCTGGGCTAGAGTGAAACCCTACCTCGAAAAATCAAAAAAAAAAAAAAATCATTATAAACATTTCTAAGCATACTAATACTAGTGTGCCAAACTACAACTTCAGAGTCATTTTATGTATGTAAACAAATTCATTTTAACACCTTAAATATATCAACTGTAAGAAATGATAACTCGCTGGGTGTGGTGGCGCACACCTTTAATCCCAGCACTCAGGAGGCAGTGGTAGGAGGATCACTATGAGTTCAAGGCCACCCTGAGACTACACAGTGAATTCCAGGTCAGCCTGGGCTAGAGTGAGACCCTAGCTCAAAAAAAAAAATTAAAGAAGAAATATTGCTATTTTTGTTATTTTAGTTTCTGTATGTACCCCAGGCTGGCCTCAAACTCATAGCAATCCTTTAGCCTCAGCCTCCTGAGTGCTAGGGCAAGCCACTATGCCAGGCTGTGCTTTCTTTTAGTATAAGGCAAAAAGCTAGTTAACCTAAAAAAAAACAATTACCAAACTTCAATTAAACATGATAAATTTTAAAAATTGCTGAAATTCATAATCTGTGTTCATGAAGCACAAAGCCAATTCCCTGTAGTACAGAAACTGTACTAATTATCAGAGCCCAAGATGGTAAACCCCAAGTACCTGATTTCAGCATCATAGTCCGAGTCAACAGGAAGAGCTGATGAAAATTCTAACTGCTCCATTGGTGAATATAGTATATATCAATTCTGATCTGTACTGATCACTATCAGCTTCTAGCTGCTAGACCAGAAACTAAGAAATAATTTTCTAATCTGCTTTGTTCAGGTCACGATGACATGTAAGCAACTTGAACAATCTTTTAACTATAGCAAATCATATTCCAATGAAGGGTTTGGCCACATGATTATCCCTGGCCCAGAGCTGAGCAATCACAATGAGGAAATGAAAGAGGTACAGGTCATACATTCTGAAGGTCAGTTTCCTTATAATGATACATCATCATTTGTTTATTTAAATTTTGAGGCCTAATATTAATAAAAGGAAAAACAAAGGGTGGTAAGAGGTTAGACATTTACTTAACTAAGAATATTTAGCTTCACCCAAAAGAAAAATTTTAACCATCACATATAATTTTCAGTTTATGTTGATTTAGCCAATGGCAATTTATCAACTCAAATAAATGTCCTTAATAAAAATAGTTCTAGGGCTGGTGAGATGGCTCAGCGGTTAAGGCACTTGCCTCCAGTGCCTAAGGCCCTGGGTTCAATTCCCCAGGACCCACATAAGCCAGACCCACAAGGTGGTGACCCTGGTGCATTCTCTCATTCTCATTCTCTCTCTCTCTCTCTCTCTCTCTCTCTCTCTCTCTCTCTCTCTCTCTCTCTCTCTGCTTGAAGATGAATAAAATGTTAAAAAAAAAGTTCTAGAAACAGAATACAAATTGCCTTAACTAGAAAAAAATGAAATTTCCATTTAAATTTTTTTTTTAATGTTTAAGTTATATGAGAAAAGGTCTCACATAGCCCAAGCTAGACCTCAAACTCACTATCTGGTCAAGACCTTGAACTCCTGATCCTCCAACCACAGCTTCCCAAATGCTGGGATTATAGACCACCATAGCTAGCCCACTAAAATTTTTTTTCCCCTAAGGTTTTTAGAGACAAAATTTCATGTTTAAAATTTTTAATTAACAAAATGTTGTTAGAAAGGCAAATTTATTCAACATGATGAGTATAGTTAATAACTGGCAGGGTCTCATAGCCCAGGCTGGCCTCACACTCACTATATTGCTAAGACTGGTTTTGAACTCCTGATCCTTTTGCCTAAGTCTCCCAAGCATTGTTTTCACCACAAAGTACCTGAGCTAATAATGTATGTTATTTAGTTATTCCACACTATATACAAAGTTTAAAATACTGTGTTTTAAACTATATATGTATATATATATATGGTTTTTAATTTTAAAATACTCATTTAAAAAACCACTTGCAAGAATATTACTATCCTTTTTTTATTTAAAAGTACCTTTTTTGGTATAATAGTATGTGTGGTATTTATGCACACACCCCATATACATGAGTGTGGAGGCCAGAAGAGAATGTTGGGTGTCTTCTATTGTTCTTCCATGTTTCCTTGAAACAATCTTTCACTGAATCTGGAATTGCTGTTTTGGGTCAAAATGGCTAAGCAGAGAGAGAACCCTATTGATCCTCCTGTTACTGTACCCGCCCCCACAGAAATGAGGTGGCCACGTGTGGCTATACCCAGCTTTTTACATGGGTACTGGGAGTTGAACTCAGGCCCTCATGTTTGCTTGTGAGGCAAACACTCTTTAAATAATAAAAAAAAATTTCTATTGATAGCTTCTATAATTATAGATCATAAACCATTATGATTTCCTCCTCCCCGTATTTATTCCCCCTCTCAATTAGTCTCTGCTTTGTTTCAGTGTCATCATCTTTTCCTCCCATTATGTGTAGATAGCAAGCATTCTTACCTATTAAGCCATGTCCCCAGCCCCAATTAAAAAGCATTTTTTTGTTGTTTTGGGTTTTTTTGTTTGTCTTTCCATGCTAGGGACTAAGCCTTGTGCTCGCTAAGCACTCTACCACTAAGCTAAGTCCCCAACCCTAAAAAGTACTTGTAAGGGCAAGGGATAGAGCTCAATCAGAGAGCACGTGCCTAACATGTGGGAGCCCAGCGTCACAAAGAAAACTAACAGGGCTGGAGAGATGGCTCAGCAGTTAAGGCATTTGCCTGCAAAGCATAAGGACCTGAGTTCGATTCCCCAGTGCTCATGTAAAGCCAGATGCACAGGTGGCACATGTGTCTGGAGTTTGTTTGTAGAGGCTGGAGGCCCTGGTGCACCCATTCTTTCTCTCACACACTCGCAAATAAAGAAATAAAATATATTTTAAAAAAGAAAAAGAAAACAACAGCTCTTAGGAGATAGCTTGATCCTCAGTTCCCACATAAAATGCCAAATATATACACCTGTAATCCCAGTGCTGTAGAGGCAGAGAAACCCTGAAGTTCAATAACAAGCTAGTCTAGCCAAATGGGTGATGTCTAGGTTCAGCAAGCCTCTGTCTTAACAAATAAGGTAGACAGTGACAAGGGAAGATATCCAGCATTGATTTCTGGTTTCCACACATACGAATATGCATCTATACTCACAGGCCACACACACAAAAATCACTTTTCTAAAAATGAATTAAACCAGGATGAACTAGAAGAGAAGATCATGAGCTCAAGACCAGTATGGGCTACACAGTGAGACCTAGTTTCAAAAAAAATTAAACTGTAAACATTTAAAGATGCTTTTATTCTTATTTCTGTTGTTTCAGATTACACACTACTTTGTGAAGAATGAAGGACATGAAGTCTGTCTAAAATCTTACAGGAAATACCATTCTAAATGAGTCAGAAGTGTATTTAGGTTATGTCATATTTGATGTAACCAGGATGCTTATTACTAGGTGATGTTTACTAGAGACTTGTGTTTACTAAGTGGTCTCTCTTCACTGCATAAATTTAGCCCTGTTCCCCTGCCACAAACATTACATCCTAACCAAATATATCCTTTATAGCCTACCACTAACCAAATGATTACTTGACACTGTACTTATGGTGCATCTTCTTCACACATATATGAATGCTGTTTTATACTTTCCTTCCCATGCCAATCAGAAAACCACACACAGAAGAGAATCATCAATAACCACTGACTGATTTGGAGTCTTGCTAGAAGCCAAAAATGCTTTCACATTTTTAGGGCTTAAGGAATATCAATAGCAACAACTATAAGTCAAGCTACATCCAAGCCCACACTTCTATTCTTTTCTGCATAGAAATTCAAGGTCACAATTAAGTAGCACTTTGTTCTTTCAATAAGTATTAATATTTCTTAAACTGTGACTTGATTTTGAATGTTTGAAAGTTGTTATATGAAGGTGTGTATGTGTGTGCTGGATGCATGAGCACATATATGAGTGCATATGCATGTGTAGGCAAAAGGACAACCTCAGGAATCATCCCCAATCTTTGAGAAGGCCTCTCGTTGGCCTGGAGCTCACCAATTAAGCTAGACTGGCTAGCTAGTGAGCCCCAAAGATCCACCTGCATTCGCCTCACCAGCACTGGGATTGCAGGCATATGCTACCACACCCAGTGTTTTATGTGGGTACTGGGAATTGAACTCAGATCCACATGCTTAAAAAAGAAGCACCTCCTGACCTTATTTGTATTTTTTTTCTGCTGTTTTTTTGAGACAGGATCATATAACAGGCTGCATGACCTTGAACTCTAAATGCAACTGCCTCTACCTCCCAAGTTGTAAGGTTACAGGTGTGCACCAATAAGCTTGGCTTCAGTAGACAGTATTTTTAAATTATGTCTAAAAACTATAATCAGTTTATGGTAACTATCTGCTAAAAATTTCATTCTCAGTTAGGCATGGGTATGTACCTAGTTCAGGCTACTTGGGAGGAAGAGACAGAAGAATCATTTGAGCCCAAGCGTTCAAGGCAAGCCTGAACAACACAGCAAGACTCCATCTGAAGGAAACAAAGAAAGAGGAGGAGGAAAAAAAAGAGGTGAGAGAGGAAGGAGGAAGGGACGGAGAGAGGGAGGGAAGAGAGAGAAGGAGGGAGGATCACCTTGGATTCAAGGCCAACCCAGGTTACAGAGTAAGAGCTGGACTAAAGAGAAAAGAAAAAGAAAGGGGGAAAAGAAAATTTCATTCTTATTAACTAGGTGCAATTTCCTAGCAGATAAAAACTTTAAGGATTTAAGGATTAACTTTTAGGATTTTTATGAGTACATATAAGGAGTATGACATGCCATAATAAAAAGTTTGGGCTTTAAACTAGATTTGTGCCATGAGCTAGCTACATGATCTGAGATAAATTCCTTAAGGTCTGCCCATGAGTTCCATCACCTGTAAAGTAGAAATAGTTGAGAACAGACTTCCTCAGGTAGCTATGAGGGGTCCAGTATCTTACCGATGATAGGCTTCTCGCCTATACTTTTTCAAGGCATGCTTATCCATATTTGCAGGCATATCTGCTGCATTCTGTAACCGATCACTCCACGAGGTTGTCATTTTATTTGTGTGATGAATTCTAGAAAAGAAAATCAGCAAATAGTTTACAACTGGCATTAGTGTACTAGCAAGTTATATTTTTTATTATTAGAAAAAATGGCATGCAAAAAAATCTAATAAACTATAAAACTATACCAAAAACTGGCCATGGTGGCTCACACCATTAGTCCCAGCTCTCAAGAGGCTGAGGTAAGAGGACATCCATGAGTTCAAGGCCAATCTGTGTTATATATCTAGTGCTGTTTTCCTCTGTAAATTATTTTGCTGGGGTTTTCCCCCCTAGTGTTGGAGATAAATCCAGGGCCTCACATGTACAGGTAAGCACTCTACAACTGACTCCTGCCCTGTATTGACCTTTTATTAAAATATCAATATTTTCACTGGGGAGATGGCTCAACAGGTAAGAGTACAAGCATGAGGGCCCAAGAGGATCTGAGACTGCCCAAGTTTGACAACCCAGCACCAATGTAAACAGCTGGAATTGGACACAAACATCTGGAACCCCAGTTCTGTGGGAGCAGAGACCAGAGATCACTGAGGCTCACTGGTCAACCAGTCTGACCAATATGGAAGCTCTGGGTTCAATGATATCCCATCTCTGGAAACATGTGAGTGAGCGATAGAAGACACCCGACATTCTTCTATCCTCTACATGTGTGTGCATCTGCATATACACCACACATAAAAAATAAATAAAATAACCAATATCTGTAGAAACATCTGCAAAACAATTCCCATTTTGAATATGACATGGCCATGAGTCAATTTTTAAATAAAATAAGTTTGTAGAATTTTATGTATGTATTTATTTTGTGTATGCAGGTGTGAGGACAGTTGCATGTGTGCTATGGTGTACGTAGAGGTCAGAGGACAACTTTCAGTTTGGTCCTCACTTTGTACATCATTTTGAGGCAGGGTATCTCATTGTAAGCTTCTGGTCTCCATTTTCCCTCTTGCCTTAATTAAGTCTTCCCATTTTTATGTGCTGCCTAGGATCTAAACTCAGGTACTTACAATAGCTCAGCAAGTACTTTACCAACTGAGCCATCTCTCCTGCAAGGAGTTTATAGTAAAACAAGCAACAGAAAAACACGACTTTGAGGGGATAGTCCCATAAGAAAATGAATCAAAGTTGTAGTTGTTTCCTCCAGGTTGGGCATGATCATTTTGCTTTTAAATCAGAGCATCTGTTATCTGCCACCCTACCTTGCTCTGACCCCCACCCCTGCCCTGCACCCTCATGAGATCAGTCCTATTAGCATTCCCTCATGGAGAGAAGGAAAGACTCAGGACCTTTATGAGATCCTCACAAGGCCCATATCTCCCCAAGATTATTTAAGAGGTAAACAACTAACTAGGTGTGGGAATCTTCTCCCCCTTCCCCACCCCCCCAGAGGTAGGGTCTCACTCTAGCCCCAGCTAACCTGGAACTCACTCTGTAGTCCCAGGCTAGCCTGGAACTCACAACAATCTTCCTACCTCTGCCTTCCGAGTGCTGGAATTAAAGAGGGGTGGGATTCTTCTGTTGCATGAATGTCCATACTGGAGGTAGAATTTTCTAGTGGTGCAGCTATGTGCATATAAATAAACCAAATAAATTCATTGGCTCTCCAAGGACTTGGATGGAATCCTTTCTTCAGTCTGAAGATGCTCTCACTATCAGAGATGAATAGAAAAGACATGTAACACTTAGTGCCTAAATGAATTCAGAGAAAACACAAAAGGCTGGATGAAATAAAGAAACCAGGATATAAAAATGGAACTCAATAAAGAGATAACAGTTCAAATTAAAACCAAACTGAAATAAAGCTGGAGATAAAAAAAAAACATAGTAAGCCAAACAAAAAGCTCTATGGAAAGGTTCATCAAAAGAATGGATCAAAGCCAGGCGTGGTGGCGCACGCCTTTAATCCCAGCACTCAGGAGGGAGGCAGAGGTAGGAGGATCGATGTGAGTTTGAGGCCACCCTGAGACTACAGAGTGAATTCCAGGCAAGCCTGGGCTACAGCAAGACCCTACCTCGAAAAACCAAAAAAAAAAAAAAAAGAATGGATCAAGTAGAAGACAGCATATTAGGCCTTAAAGAAAAGAAACATTGGATCAATTAGTCAAAACCAATGAGAAGTTCAAAAAAAAATATGAACAAAACATGAGAAAAACACATGGGACATGTGGAAACACCAAATGGCATTCTTAGAAGAAAATTTCTCAACTCTGGGGAAAGAGATGCCCATTGAGGTAAAAGAGGCATACAGAACACAAAAGAAAAAAGACCAAGAAAGAATTCTCTATATCCCGCAGGAGGTCAGAGACGCTCTCTTTTGCAGATGATGGTGACTATTGGGAAGACTCAAAACTCGTCCAAGTGACAACTGAGTGCTCAATACTAAATAACACCCTCCAAGCCTCAGGGAATACTGTGGAAGAGGGGACAGAAAGAATGTAAGTGTCCGAGGATAGGGAGAAACACTTCTTCAAACGTTGTGTCCATTACTTCATCACCTCATATTGAGCTAATCAACATTCAACATGGATGATGAAGGCAGACAAAAAAAGTCATCAAAATAGAGGAGTGGCCAGGCACGGTGGCACACGCCTTTAACCTTAGCATTCAGGAGGCACAGGTAGGAGAATCACCCTGAGTTCGAGACCACCTGAGAATATAGAGTGAATTCCAAGTCAGCCTCAGCTACAGCAAGACCCTACCTCAAAAAGAGTAGGGTCTAATAAAGAAAGAGTTCAGGAAAGGGAAGCTAGGGAAAAAAGAAGGGATTATAAGGCTGGAGAGATGTTTCAGAGGTTAAGGGTGTTTGCTTGCAAAGCCCAACTGCTGCCTGGGTTCAATTTGCCAGTACCCACAGAAAGCCAGATGTACAAAGTGGCACATGCCTATGGAGTTCACAGTGGCAAGAGGCCCTAGTGCACCCATTCTTCCCCCTCATTCTCTCTGCTTGCATATAAATACAATATTTTTAAAGAAGAAATTATAATCAAATATATTATATTCAAGAATGAAAATTCTCAATTTAGAAAAATAACTTCAAAAGAACCTAGTCAACTTGCAAAATATGTTCACTGTTATAAATTAATTAGAAATAAAAGAAGACAGGCATGATGGCACATGCCCATGATCTCAGCACAAATCTTGTCAATGTATTTTGATTGAAAATATTTTAACTATTTTATTCCCTTGAGACATATACACTAAACTTGCTATAGAGTCCCTGTATAAAAAAGAAAAATAAATAAAAACTACTAAAATTAGGGCCAAGGACAGTGCTTGTCTAGCATGCACAAAGCCTTGGATTCAAACCCTTGCACCTCATAAACCCAGTATGCTAGTGCATGCCTAAAAGCCAAAAGGGGCTGGAGAGATGGCTTAGCGGTTAAGGCATTTGCCTACAAAGCAGAAGGACCTGAGTTTGATTCCCCAGTATCCACGTAAAGCCAAATGCACAAGCTGGTGCATGTGTCTGGAGTTCATTTGCAGTGGTTGGAGGCCTTTGCACGCCGCCCATTCTCTCTGTGTCTGCCTCTTTCTCTCTCTCACACTCTCAAATAAATAAATAAAAATTTTAAAAGCCAAAGATAATACATAAATAAATAAGTAAAGTACATGAACCAGCTAAGCTTGGTGGTTCATATTTGCAATATTAGCACTTGGAGACTAAGAAAAAATTCCCAAAGAGTACAAGGCCATCCTGGGCTCCCTAGTTATTCCAGAATAGCCTAAACTATATACAGTGCAAGACCCTACTTAGGAAAAAAAAAAAAGGAGAAGGAGGGAGGGGGGGTAAAGAAGAAAAGAGAAGGAAGAAAAAGAAATGGATATAAAGAAGAAAAACCTTGAAAATAAATTAGCCACTAAACCTCTGTATTTTAAGCTCTGTTTTTCAGAAGCTACTTTGTGTACATGTAAGCCTGAAAATCCAAAACTATTGCACAAGTTCCTTTTAATGCTCTAAAACTCTGTGAAATCTTACACTTGGTTCACAAATGCATAAGATTCTTGACTTGATTAATGTGATAATATTTTGCTAACCTTTCACCATCAGGCTTTGGAACAAAAGGTTCCTTGTTCTCTGGTGGAAAAATAACAGTCTTTGTCAAATGAGAAATGCAGTACCTGTTCCTTGACAATCTGCTTTACTTCTTCAATCAACAACCTCCTATTTGTATTCTTAAACTTAATTAGAAATACAAATTTAGCTGGGCTTATGACTGTAATCCCAGCACTTGGAAGACAAAGGCAAGAAAGACCAGAGTTCAAGTCCAGCCTCACTAATACAAAGCATGTTTGAGGCCAGATTGAGACACGTGAAACTCTTGTCTCAAGAGAGAGAGAGAGAGAGAGAGAGAGAGAGAGAGAGAGAGAGAGCGAGCACTAGGTGTGGTGGCACACACCTTTAATCCCAGTACTTGGGAGGCAAAGGTTGGAGGATCACCATGAGTTTGAGGCCACCCTGAGACTATATAATGAATTCCAGGTCAGCCTGGGCTATAGTGAGATCCTACCTGAAAAAAACAAAAACAAACAAGGTGTAAGGTGCTAAGAACAGTAGCTGATATAATAAAAGCACTGAACAGCTGGCCAGCCAAGCAAAATGTGCCAACTGGTACAATGCTGGCATGTCTGTCATAGGGGAAACCAACTGCTCTCTGATTGCATTCAAGGCCTCTTCTACAGAAGGGCATTCATGCCTAGTACTGAAAAACCTAATAAAGCCTATGGCTAGGGTGGTCATAAACCCTAGTGGGAAACTATTACTGTTGTTTGCTAAATGGATATATTATGCCCACCCAACATCCCTCTAAATATTTATGTTTATGTCCATATATTGTTACTCTTGCTTTTGGTTAGAAAAGCTATTTTCAGATGGTGGTGACCACTGGGCATATTCAAAAATCATCAAAGTGCTGAAAAGAATGGACAGTTGAGTGTTCAGCACAAGTAAGAAATCTCTGTCACACCCTTCAAGACTCAGGGACCATTCATTGGTGAAGAGGTGGCAGAAAGAATGTAAGCACCAAAGGAAGCAGAGGAGCGTTTACAGACACAAAGTGGCCGTGACATTCATGACCTAACAGTGGCTAATGCTACCTAAACAAGACCTGAATAATAGGAGGGGGAAAATGATGACATTAAAACAAAAAAGGGGGGTTGGAGAGATGGCTAAGTGGTTAAAGGCACTTGCTTACAAAGCCTGCCATTTGGAGTTTAATTCCTCAGTACCCACATAAAGCCAGATGCAAAGTGGTGCATGTGTCTAGAGTTCATGTGCAGTATAAGAGGCCCTGGCAAGTCTATTCCATCCTCTTCCATCCCATCCTGTTCTGTCCCTCCCCCATGTCTCTCTCTGCCTCTCTTAAATAAATAATATTTAAATAAATAAATAAAAGAGGAAGTAGTTGGAAAGAAGTGAGGAGGATGGTGGGAGGGGATTATGACCATGGTATATTGTGTATATGTGTAGAGGTTGTTAATAAAAAGGTGTTTTGGTGGGCTGGAGATATGGCTCAGCAGTTAAGGCACTTGTCTCCAGTGCCTAAGGCCCTGGGTTCAATTCCCCAAGACCCACATAAGCCAGACCCACGAGGTGGTGGTCCTGGTACGCTCTCTCTCTCTCTCTCTCTCTCTCTCTCTCTCTCTCTCTCTCTCTCTCTCTCTCTCTCTCTCAACATCTATCTCCTGTATCTCTCTGCTTGAAAATGAATAAATAAAATATTTTTTTAAAAAAAGTGTTTTGGTTTTGGTTTTGTTTTCAAGGTAGGGTCTCGCTCTAGCCCAGGCTGACCT
>PVHP010029533.1:0-22288 GCA_004024765.1 Zapus hudsonius
AGAGAGAGAGAGAGAGCACCAGGGCCACCACCTTGTGGGTCTGGCTTATGTGGGTCCTGGGGGATTGAACCCAGGGCCTTAGGCACTGGAGGCAAGTGCCTTAAGCGCTGAGCCATCTCTCCAGCCCTGAACTTTTAATCTTACTTCTACTTCTCAAGTGTTGGGATTACATGTGTGACCCCTTTACCTGCCTTGCCTTTGATTGACAAAGCTATTTATAATGTCCGTACCGTTTATCAAGTGCACAGAATCCTGGTGACCATATATGTTTTGTTCCCTGCAATGCTCTCACTGACCCTTGAAGCATTTGTCGTTTCTCTTGATCCAGCCACTTGCACACAGACACTTTCACAAACAGGTCCTGGGGCCGGAGAAAAGGCTCAGCTGTAAAGTGGTGGCTATGCAAGCCTAGGCCTGGAGGCTTAATCCTAATTCCCATATAAAATGACTGGTGTGCTGGCAGGTGCCTGGAATCCTAGTGCTGGGAGACAGAGGCAGGACCATCCTAGGGCTTACTGCCTAGCTAGTCTGCATACTTACTGGCTACTGTGGTACTTTGAATGTTTGGCTCCTTAAATTCAGTCATTTAAAAATATTTATTTATTTTTCAAGCAGAGAGAGAGAGAGGGCATGCCAGGACTTCTTGCCGCTGCAAGCGAACTCCAGATGCATGCACCACTTTGTGCATCTGACTTTAAGTGGCTACTAGGGAATCAAACCTGGGTTAGGCTTTGCAGTCAAGTGCCTTAACCACTGATCCATCTCTCCAACCCAACTCAGGCATTTCTGATGAAACTTCCTACTTGAGCCCCCAGCAGGCAGATCCGTGGGTGTGTCAATGCGGGAGGACCTTGGAGTCCAGCCCTAGGGTGGGTTTGGGGGCAGATCTGAGTGCAGTCCTGCTAGGTGTGTTCAGAGCCGTGGAGCTCTGGCTGCTCGCGCTCGCTGCAGGTGTCTCTCTCTGATTGGGCCGATGAAAGGGAGCCAGCTTCTCCCTCCATTGATGGTGTTTCCCTGGATCTGTGAGCCTGAAATAAACCCCTTCCTCCCACGAGATAAGCTGTGTCTGGTTGAATGATCGTCCCAGCAAGGAGGAGCAGCCGAAGCCCTGTCTCAGTAAATAAGGGGAGCGTCATTGAAGAACACACCTGAGACTGACCTCTGTCCTCTACACACATGCTAAGAAGGCTTTATCCACTTTAAAGATGGGAAACTTTTAATCACGGCACAGGAGGATTGGTGTGAGTTTAAGGCCAGCCTAGGACTCCAGAGGAAGTACCAAGGTTTGCCTGGGCTAGAGTGAGAGCCTAGAAAAGTCAAACAAACAAACACAAAGAAGGGAAACTTGCATAATGGATAGATTCACTGTGCACTCGTCCATTAATAGAACATTGACAAACAGTGTTTTATAAAGTGGAGTGAAATTTTAAACAAGCCAGCCTGCAGGTCTTCCCTGTTTGTTTTTAAAGGGAAAAACGTTAAAGGTGAGGACAGTATCACAGTTCCAGTAAAGACCAGAGGAAAAATACCTGGAGGTCAAATAACCTCCATCGATCTCTAGATGCTGCTTTGTGTCCCTTTTAGGAATAATTTATTATTAAATTATTAAAATATTTTGCTCAAATTTTCGAGTAGCTTAATTTTATGTGAATGATGAAAAATAGAGCTGGGGGGGTGCTCAGGGGTGAGGGTGTTTGCTGGGCAAGCTTGAAGGCGTGAGCTCTGGCCTAGGAGCCATGGAAAACGCTGACTATGGGTGTTCATGCCTGTAACCCCAGTGCTGGCAAAGACGGAGAGAAGAGGGTGCCTGGGGCTCCGTGGTCAGCCAGTCTCAGGATCTCCTGGTTCAGGGAGAGACATCTTCCTCTGGCTGCTGACATCATCATGTGCTTGTGGGGTGCGTGCATCTCCACACACACACTCCCAAAACAAACTATATCAATGATTTTTAATGATCCAAATGTTTCTTCCCCTCTGTGGATCCGTGGATTCCTTGGGTGTTCATTGCGCACTGACCCTCTGTTTATCCACGGAGCTGGGTGGGCAGAGTCTCGGGACAGCGGTGAGCATGACGGGCAGGCCACCCGGGAGAGAGTTGCAGTGAACAGCTCGTTTAGTAGGTCAGGGAGGGTGCTTTTATGCAGAAGGAAAAGGGAGACGCCAGGGGACTGGCGGGGGCAGGGTGGCCTGGGGATGTCTCGTGAAAGGATTGGCAGGGGCCAGCTGCGTAGATAAACTAGAAGGACTTTTTGTTGCCTGGGCCTTGTTTCCAGCACCTTATAGCTGAATTATGTGAACTCCAGTAAACTCAGGCCTTGAATTGCCTGGACTTATCAGGGTTTGCTGGGGCCTGCCAGGTGGGCCAGGTTGGGGAGGGAAGGAGTCAGCTGAACTTCTGCCGGTCTCAGGATGAGATTATCAGGGTTCCAGGCCAGTCTCAACGTCCCTTTAACTCTGTGTCTCCATGCCTCTCAGCAGGGTCCCACACCTCTCCTCTCTTTTTCCCCCCTAGAGTTGTTAACTGAGACACAATACTGGCAGAGTTGTAAATTGCTACTAAAGAAATACGGATGCAGGCATATCGGTCCCTTTGTTAGACATTTAGGAGACCTGCTTCCTTCAGGAATCTCCAGCGGCCACATACTTGACTTGGAAACAAGACCGAGTTTTCCATGCTGCTGAGACAGAGCTGACAAACGAGAGCGGTGACAGGGACCAGATGTGTACTTCACCTGCTAATGAAAACCACTTGGCATGCATCCGGGTCATCCTCATCTGCTGAGTATGTGATCTGTCAAGGAGTCAGGCCTGGAGAAAATGAACTCAGAGCATGTCCTTATTGTTGAAAAGATAAATGCACCTAAGGAGGGCCGTCATCACAGAGGGAAGAGGAGGTTGCAGTTTAAGTCAGACCCAAGGCCGTGAAAGTAACACTTGAAAGCAGGACAGGAACTTTGGAAGTAAGGCTCCTGCCTGGGAGAGAATAAGTCAGGGGGTTTGTTTGCCTGCCTGCCTTGCTTGGGAGTGGCCATTTGACACTATTTCCTGGACTCCGGACGGAAACAGCCCAAACTCTCACAGAAATTTCTTTATGCTTTAATATGCCAGGTGAAATCATTTTGTTTCAAAGTGAACGTCAGACACGCCAGGAAGGGACCGGCTGGAGCTTTAAGCAGCCTTCAAGCTGCAAGTTGGCTTCAGAGGGGACGGATCTCCTCGTGGCAGAGATGGATGAGGGTGCCTTCGGCTTTGCCTCTTGTCTTTTCTGTGGACGAACTGGTAGCCGCGGGCAGTGAGAGACTGTTAGGAGTTCCTTTTCTCAGTGTTTGAGGCCATGCAAACATCTACAGTACAGAGAAATTCTACCAGCTTACCTTTCTAGCTTATCTTACACACATGCACGCACACGCATGCACACGCACTCAAGCACACACACACAAACATGCACATACACAGACCCTCTAAAACAGGTAACCTTAAAAACTGGGGTGCATACTATTCCCAAGAATGGAGATCGGTATCCTCTTTACTATAGCAGGAAGGCTCTAGTTTGCCACAGTGATAACCATCCTAGAATATTTGACATTTAACTTACTCCTCTCACAGTCTGATAAATGAATGCAAGAATCACTGATTTTGTAAAAATTACTTTTGTTGGTTTATTTGAGAGAGAAAGAATGAATGAACGGGTCAGTGAATGAATACGGGCACACCAGAGCCTCCTGCCACTGCACATGAACTCCAGACACACATGCTACTTTGCACATCTGGCTTTATGTGGGGGCTGGGGGATTGAACCCAGGCCTTCAGGTTTTGCAAGCAAATGCCTTTAACAGCTGAGCCATCTCCTAAGGCTGACAGACATATTTTTTTTTAATTTAAAAAGGAGTTCTTCTGAGTGGAAGAGGGGGAGGAAAGATTGTGAGAGCTGTGGTGGGGGAGACTATCCAGAGGCATGGCATCCCTCAGTAACAACACACTTGGGCCAGGAGAACCTGGCTGAGTACTAGGCTATCCATGGTCCCCTGTCACAAGGACTGATCCAGACGACCCACAGAGGAGGATGTCCAGCTGATTGGGGATGGGGGAGGGGGGGCATCGGGGAATTGGGGATAATAACTCACTGTTTTCCCACTAAATAATGTAACTCATTATGGACAATAAAAGAAAAAAGGAGTTCTTTGTGTATAGTCTGATGCTTTCTGCGTGTGGTGGTGTAGATCCCAGGAAGTGGACCTGACCTCAGGTTGGGGGAAGTTATAAACCAGCACCTCCAGCAGGATTTTTGAGTAATTTTGTTGTTCTGTTCAGAATGTGAAAAAGTATGTCTCAAAAGAGTTGTGTACGTTATATACAATAAATATTCACTTGGAATAATTGTTATCAGAAGTAAGTGAGATGCCAGTTAGCCCTGTTCCTGCTGAGTCCTCCAGAGGGCAGCAGAGAGCAGCCTGCTGGCAGAGTGTCTGGGGTGGGGATGGATGCTTAGTCATTTGGAATAATTTTCTTTCCTTCTCTCTACAGTCACAAACCCTGAGACTCAGTACAGGCAACTTGTGGGAGATCTGGGAAGAACGGCGAAAGTTCTGTTCTTGACTGGTTTTATTTTTGTTTATTAGTACCCGAAGAAATCAATGAGAAGTATGTGTGCGTGTGGTATTTGCAGAATTTTTGTGTCTTAAATCAGAGTGTATAAATCATTGGTTGTTAACTGCAGATTTGTAGAACAGAATTTTATTTATTTTTTAATGTCAGCATGTGTATGTGTTATGGGTACATGTGTGCCTTGTCACATAGAGGTCAGAGGACAACCTTGGGTGTTGGTCATTGCTGGCTCCCTCTAGCCCAGGCTGACCTGGAATTCACTCTGTAGTCTCAGGCTGGCCTCGAACTCATGGCGATCCTCCTACCTCTGCCTCCAGAGGGCTGGGATCAAAGTCATGCGCCACCACGCAGGGCTTCCATCAATTTTGGAGGCAGGGTCTTTGATGTTTAGTGCTGTGTAAGGCAGGATGTGTGGCCTGCGAGCCTCTGGGGATTTGCCTGTCGGCATCTCTCCAGTCAGCATTGCATCTGGCTTTACATGGGGCCTCGGGATTCAAACCCGGCTCGACACTCTGTGCAGCCAAGCACTTTTACCCATGAGCCATCTTGCCAGCTCTAGAATTTTCTTTTTTTTATATATTATATTTATTCATTTTTCAAGCAGAGATACAGAGATTGAGAGAGAGAGAGAGAGAGAGAGAGAGAGAGCACCAGAGCCACCACCTTGTGGGTCTGGCACATGTGGGTCCTGGAGATTTTGAACCCGGGGCCTTAGGCACTGGAGGCACGTGCCTTAACCGCTGAGCCATCTCTCCAGCCCTAGAATTTTCTTACTGAATGAAGACTCAAACCACCACAGATCTAAATTTGTACAAAACCCTGTTTTAATTGGGTCAGAGTTAATCAGGCCCAACTGTATTTCACTCCTTTTTAATCCTTAAAGTTATTAAGTCTGGTAAGTTACAGTGTGAGGCAGTGCTAGAGGGTATTGATTAGACATCAAGGGAGAGCCTTACTATTTTAAAAAATAATTGGCTTCGATATACACCGGACTTCTGCTGGCAGGATAGTGCTTACACAGTTAAAAAGTTTCTTTTCTCTGAGATTCCAAAGAAGGCAGTAAAGAAAAATGGTGCCTGTTGTAGTCAGCTCCGCAAGGCTGGGCCCACCATCCAGCCAGACGCAGTTTATGGGAGGAAGGGGTTTATTTCATGGTTACAGACCCCCCGGGAAGTTCTGTCAATGGTGGAAGAAGCTGCTTCCTTCCACAGACCCACAGAGAGGGAGACAATGCAGCAAACAAACACCAACCCTGCACCACACACTTGAGCTGCCAGAGCTCAGACTGCCCGCTCCACACCTTGGGGCTGGATCCAGGATCCTCACCAGTGGCACCTCAAGGTACAAGTTTAATGTTAATAAAACACCTGAGTCTATGGGGCCATACGTTCACACCATCACAGTCAGTCCACCACAGTGCCATACACAGAAGAACAGTAAAGCCAAGGTGTGGTTCCTGTGTCTCATTTCTCTGGAGTTATTGCCTCTCTTCCAATATTGCTTTTTTTTTAAGCCTCTTTATTGATAGCTTCCATAATCATAGACCAGAAACGATTGTGATTCCCTCCCTCCCTCCTCCATATCTCTCCCCCCTCTCAGTCAGCCTCTGGTCTGTTTCTGTGTCGTCATCTTTTTCTCCCTTCATGTGTAGGTGTTATCAGGCACTGCGAGGGCATGAATATCAAGGCCATTTTGTGTCTAGAAGTTTGGCTTCCTTTGGCTCTTACAATCTTTCCTCCACCTCTTCCGCAATAGACCCTGAGCCTCGGCAAGTGGGACAGAGATGTCTCAGTGCTGAGCACTCCTCTGTCGCTTCTCAGCACTGCGGTGTCTTTTGAGTTATGAAAATGTGCCTGGAGCTGTGATTGTCACTACTCTGGGTCACCAAGGAAGCCTGCCATACTGAGCTGTGAAGTCGTCTTTCCCACAAAGTGGTGCCATGTTGACACCGCAGATCACGTCATGGCTCTTTCCTGCTTAAAACCATCCTGCAACAGTTCCTACTCTGGGTGTATGATGCCCACCAAATTGCCCACCAAATACTTACATCTGTGTTTCTATATTGAGGCTGCTCTTATTTTTGGTTAGAGAAGTTCTGATGGTGGTGACCACTGGGGAAACTCAGAACTCATCAACGTGCTGAGAAGTGACAGCGGAGTGTTCAGCACTAAATTAGACATCTGTATCACACCCTCTATTGGCTCGGGGACCATATTGGAAGAGGTGGTGGAAAGAATGTAAGAGCCCGAGGAAGGAGAGGGGTTCTTTGGAACACTGTCTCCCGGGCATGAAGTGGTCATTCTATTCCCGACCTCACGGTGGCTGCTGTTGCCTGCGTAAGACTGCATGATACTGGACCCACGTACAGGTTGCCTCGGATGACAGAGGAGGGTAAAAAATGAAAAATAAAAGTAAGGCATCAGCACAGAAGATGAAATAGTCGGGAGAATGTGGGGTTCCGTGGGGAAAATGGAGGTGATCGGAGGAATTACATGTTTTTAAAAAATATTTTTATTTATTAATTACAAATTAATAAATTAAAATATGTATTTACAAGCAGAGGGAGATAGAAAACAGACAGAGAGAATGGGGATCCAGGGCCTCCAGCCAGTGCAAACCAACTCGGATGCTTGCGCCATCTTGTGCATCTGGTTTTACGTGGATTCTGCAGAATCCAACGGGTCCCAAGGCTTTTCAGGCAAGCGCCTTAACCACTGAGCCATCTCTCTGGCCCCTTATTATTGAAAAAAAGAAGAAAAAAGGAGAAGAAAGAAATCAACCACCTGACAGGCAGTTCACAGAAAGGCGGAATTAAAAGATGTCCAACCTTACGTGACTGGCACCTCTCGGGTCCCCAGCACCCGTGACGGCATCTGGGCCCCTCACATCTAAGGTTTTGCACCTGCCAGCTGAGCTGCCTTATGCCAAGCTCTTCCCAGGTCTTTACTGCCTCCTGGTCACATGCAGAGTCCCTGTGTCTCCTTTCAGTTTAATGAAAAAACAAAGCACTGAAACACAGCCATTCTCCCTCACATCGCTCAGATTCCGAGAACCGACCAAAATACAGCCTGGGGCCGGGGAGAAGGCTTTGGGGGGATTGCTTGCTGCAGCACACGCATGAGTTCAGACCCCCCAGAGCCCACGGGGGCTGAGATCCGTGCAGGAGCCAGGATCGAACACTCAATACATGATGTTTAGTTCAATAGATCCATGGGACTGAGAGGTGCCTCTGTGGTTCAAGGTGCTTGCTTGAAACGTCTGACGGCCCAGGTTCAATTCCCCAGCACCCACATAAAACCAGATGCACAAAGTGGCTCATGCATCTGGAGTTTGTTTGCAGCGGCCAAAGCCCTGGTGTGCTCTCTCTCTCTCTCTCTCTCTCTCTCTCCTTCCAAATAAATAATCCATTAAAAATAATTTAAAAATAGATGGGTAGATGACAGATGGTAGGTGTTTTCTTCAGAAAAGCAATTTTCTTTACATAAGATCTTGATACTGGACAATGGTTATATAACTTTCAGGTTTTTGACAAAATTATAAACATTTTAAATTAAAAACTAAGTGGACGCCGGGCCCAAGCCTTTGATCCCAGCACTCGGGAGGCAGAGGTAGGAGGATGGCTGTGAGTTCAAGGCCAGCCTGAGACTACAGAGTGAATTCCAGGTCAGCCTGGGCTAGAGCGAGATCCCTACCTCAAAAAACAGAGAGAGCGAGAGCGAGAGAGAGAGAGAGAGAGAGAGGTGTAAGTCTAATCAGGTCCAGGATGTTTTTTTATAGGGTATAGCTTCTTTAAAAAGACCAATTCATATACAGCAGTAATTCATTTAATCTCAACAAGTCTTGCATAATTTCATGTTCCTCTTCTCCACTCATTTTGCCAAGAATATCATATGAATCACTTTTTTTTTTTTGGCCTGGCTCCAGAAATATTTGAGAAGCAATTTAACTCTGTAATAATAAATTCTTTTTTTTTTCCCTTTTTCTTTTATTAAGATTTTGCTTTGTGAGGTGTGTGTGTGTGTGTGTGTGTGTGTGTGCGCGTGCGCGCGCTCTAAATGCCTGCCTGTGGCTGAAGCAGAACGTCGAGTGTCTCACTGCACAGCTCTCTGCCTGGCCTGGTTTGGAGCCAGGCTCTCCTTTTACTGATTCTTGGGTGTCTGCTCCCCTCTGGGACTGGAGTCACCAGCGCTTGTCTCAGCATGGGATCTGGGGATTTGAACCCACTCAGGCCCTCATGCTTACGCAGAAAGTGCATTTAACCGCTGAGCCATCTCTCCAGCCCTTCCTCCCTCTTTTCCTTCCTTCCTTCCTTCCTTCCTTCCTTCCTTCCTTCCTTCCTTCCTTCCTTCCTTCCTTCCTTCCTTCCTTCCTTCCTTCCTTCCTTTTTGTTTCTTTATTTTTACTGTTAATTCAGTTATTCTTGAATTAGGCTTTTATAAGAGGTGCAGTTTCCATATTTTCTCTATTAATTACAGACTTTTCTGAAAGTGGGGTGCCCACCAAGAAGATCTGTCTGGCTGGGAGCGAAAGCTGCTCTCCTCCTGGCTTTAGTGGGCTGAAAGGACGTGTCCTGCTCTCTGGTCCTTGACTTCCTTCTTGCCCAAGGCTAATGCACACCTCTTCTCAGCTGTGGTTTCTGAATTGGATTCTAGCAGGGAAATGTCTACTGCAGACTTTGCCCTTCAGGCCGTCCTCAGGTGACTCGGAACAATGGGAGCCGAACTCCTGAAGTGTTTTCCTCTGGATGGCTGAAATACCGAGAGGAAGTCATTTTGACAAGAACCTGGGAGAGGAGAGAGAATCGCTTGGATTTTTGGTTGCTATGGCAACCACTTCTCATCCGTCCCCTCTTCCCATTCCTCTCCACCACTACATCATCCTTCCGACAGGACAATATGAGTTCAGGTACAAACATCTGTGTGTTTCTGAATCCTGGTTGGGGTGGAAGAGAGCACTCATCCATGGACCATTTAGAAGATGGACAGCCCATCCCGGCTCTGCCTGGAGGACCAAGTTGTTTTCTTTCTGAAATGATGGTTTGTAGGTTCGTTGATGCTATTTTAAAATATGCATATTCACAGGCACACCTAGCAAATTCTCACATTTTCTAATCCAAAACACACACACACTAATTTTCACACAAGGCTCTTGGCACTCAGCGTATCTCGCTCACGATTAAAGACGCGAGGCTCTCATGAGACCCTCCTGTGTGATTAAGATTTCATTACTCACACGTTATCTTGAGTTCTCCACCAAAACCGTGATTAGGATGTGTGTTCTGTGTGTCAGTTACTAATGTTTTCCGGTTCTCTAAAGGAGGGAGGAGCTTCTGTGTCAGGAGGGTGGTCTGACCTGGGTCGGCGAAAGTTGCTGCATATGTAACGATGGAATGCAGACCCCTAGAGGAAGAAAGGGCTTGGTAGAACATTCAGGAACTCAGGCTGGAGATTCCTCAGCCAGTGCCTTGTTTCTTTCTCTCTCTCTCTCTCTCTCTCTTTTAATTTTATTTATTTATTTGAGAGCAGAGAGAGAAGAGAGCCAGGCACAGCCAGGGTGTCTAGCCACTGCATCAGGCACAGCTTATGGGAGGAAGGGTTTACTCAAGCTTACACATCAGGGGAAGTGCCGTCAATGGCAGAAGAAGCTGGCTCCCTTTCACAGACCCAAGAGGAGAGAAGCAACTGCAAACAGCCAACACCAGCACCAACGACCAGCAGGAACCCCACAGAGCTCAACCCTGCTGTCTCATACCTTTGGGCTGGAATCAGATCTGCCCCCAGAGACACTTCCCCTCGAGCAGGCTTCTGGAGACTTAACGAACCCAAGGCCATGGAGGGACATAATTCACATTCAAGATAGCCTGCCATCCAAGAATTTTTTTTCTCCCCAGATACCCACTCTAGAGACAAAATTCTGGAAACTCACACACCGAAGCTTCAATGATTTTTTTGTCCAGTAAAATGGACTCAGGATGGACTGAATTGTATTTGTCTGTAGGAGACTTCTCCTAATCACAAATTCCTTGAAGCTTTTGGATGCTTTGAGGGCATGCTGAAGTTGTCTAATTTAGATAAAATGTCAATATAAACCTAGAGCTTAATATTCTGGAGAGAGAAGACGGATCCAAAGTAATTAATTATATTGTCTAGAGTTTTTATATTCACTAGACTGTGTCTTCCTTGAACCGAACAACCCAGGGAAGATGGATGGTGGAGTGCTTTGACTGTAAATGTCCCTCTCACCTCAAGTGTTTGGGACTGAGTTTCCGACTGAGTCCCCAGCTACTGGAACCTTTGAGAAATAGAACTTGCTTGAGGAGGCCCGTTCCTGGGGCAGGAGCTTGAGGTCATGCCTTCTTTCTGCAGTGGCAATGTTTACCCTGCCATTGTGTGTTAGAAGCACGTAACTTGTGTTTTCATTTAACACCACTCACAGTTAAGAGACCGTCTTGAGTTCCGGAAGATCTGGGTCCGTGGGTTAGTTAGGGAGTTGCAGCACGCATCAACTCCCTGTTCACCCACGGGGCTGGGTGAGCAGAGGCTTGGAATAGCTGTGAGCCGACGAGAGATGAGGACTCTCGGGAGAACGTGGCAGTGGGCAGTTCTCATTTTATTGTATAGAGAGCAATTGCTTATATAGAGGAAAGTCAGAGGTAGAAGCATAGGAAGCAAGATCTGTGGGCATCTCATGAGTTTGATTGGTAGGGGCCAGTATCCTTTGGATGCCTAATTTACATAGATAAATTGAGGGGGCTACAAGACTCTATACATGGATACAGACATGCAGAGGAAATGTAACCTCATTGTTTAGGTTTGTTTATTGCAGCTGGATTAAGTTAGGCTTTGAACTGCTTGCTTGCTTATCTTATCAGACAGCTGTAGCCTCCCTGGGGTCTGGAGTTTTCAGGATTGCTAAGATTTACAGGGGCCCTTGGACTTTGCCTCAACTTCCTTATCAGAAGGAGACGGTCCCAGAAGCCTGCCAGACTCAGCAAAACCCTACATCCTCCATGCCCCATTAGCAGGGTACCACAGGAAGACATTGGACTTTTGCATGGTGTTGGGATTGATCAACGCCATGGGACTTTTAAAGTTTGACTGAGCACATCGTGCATTTCTGAGATGGTTACAAGTCTATGGGGGCCGGGGTGGAATGTGTTGATTTGAATATAAAGTGTCCCCCATATCCTTAAGGGTTTTAAATATCCTACGGAGCCTTGTAAGAAAAGTTGTGATTCTAGGGCCGGCCTTGGGGTTGGTTAGTCTGCCTCACCTGGTGTTCATAACTTGTGGGTTTCACTCTGTGCTGTGGGCGTGTGAAATTGTAAGTGGGTTGCCTTGCTTTTCTCCTCCCTGATGAAGCTTCCTTTCAAGCCGTAAGTGTGGAATAAACCCTTTCCTTCGTAAGTTGCTTCTGGTGGGGTGATTTATCTTAGCCTTGAGAAGTGAGCTACTGCCGTAGTCACTGGGCTGTTTAGTCCTTAAACCAAACAACTCGGGGAGGTTAGATGGTGAGGACTGGACCAAGGTTACGATGCTTTTGCCGTTAGGATGTACGAGGGTCAGTGCCCTGATCTTCAAAGTCGGGATGGTCTGTGTACCTCTCAAGATCTTTGCAAGCTGATCAGTTCTTAAACCAGGAAATGGCCTGTCAGTATCTGTTGTACTAATGAGACTTCTGTGGAGGGAGCCATTGGACCAGAGGAAGACGGGAAAGAACGTTGGCCATCACTCAGTCAGCAAGATGATGCCTTGTGTGTGTTCTTCATGGAACTCCATAATATCCCAGGGGAAGAGCCTGGTTTACCTCAGGCTCCCCTAGTGAACCTGGGGTCCTGTATTAGAAGGCACCGGTTCAGTCAGGCGTAGGGTTCGAGTGTATTTCTGAGGTCCTGGTGGTTCCTTGGATGTTGATGGGCAGAGATAGAAGGCGGAAGGGGATGGGGGAGAATTATACATGTCCTCGTAGGTCTCCAGAATGCTCCAGAATGTTGTGGGGGTTTTGTTCTGTTTTATTTTTCTCCTCTTCCACTTGAAGCTTTGGAAACCCAAAAAGATGCCTCTGTATTCCTCAAGTCTGTAATAAAAAGACTTAGAAAAGGATCGCACTTCCTTAGTGAGCCTTCAGGTCCACACTGGTTGGAATTCCATCCATAAGAGAGACGATTCTTTGAGGACAGTATGCTGTTGGTCTCTTAGATTTTTGTATCTGTGACCTTCTTTTCCTTCACCCAGAGGCATCCATTTGCCTCAAGAGGTTGGGATTTTTACACCAGGAAGCCAAGAAAGAGTCACTGTTCAACTTTTCGTCTACTAACATCAGATTCACTAAATCCCTTAAGCCTCCATTAGCATATCAGCAAGGAGGCCCAGCGAACTTGAACTTGAATGTCAGGTTTAATAGAACTTGGATGACCACACTTACTAGCCTGACCGGGACAGCTCTGGGTCATGCAGACTGTCCTGATCTGATTATTCCTAGCACTCATTTCACCTGTGCAATGGAGGGAGCCCAGCGATGGAGGGAAAGGAGGAGGATGGAAGGAAGGAGAAACGGTTGACAGTGTGTGTGCGCATGCGTGCATGTGTTGCAGGAGGGGGTGGACCCAAGGGCCCAAAAGATCTCTCCATCACTCCTGAACTTGCCTGCCTCTGACCTGCTAGGAAGACCATTGTGTATGTTTTTTGGTTTTGTTTCTTGTTTTTTTTTTAGGCAGGGTCTTGCTCCAGCTCAGGCTGACCTGGAACTCACTCTGTAGCTCCAGACTGGCCTTGAAATCATGGCGCTCCTCCTACCTCAGCCTCCGAATGCTAGCGTTAAAGGAGTGTGCCTCCACGCCTGGCTTTGTGTGTGTTCCTCATGGAACTGCATACATGGAGAACAGAGCTGAGCCATCCCAGGCCACTTTAGTACCTGTGACCCCAGTGCATACCTAGGTGTCATCCTGTGGACTGGCAGGGATGGGGGACAAGGAAGCTGGGGACATCGAAGCACACGGACAATGAAGATTCTTTTAGTCACAACATACTTATCAAGAGTTTCCCCAGCCCCAGGCACTGCTATAGGTACAACCCAAGTGACAAGAGTCTCTCCTTCTATAGAGCCTAAGTGTCCCTGTGGCTTTAGCAAGGACCCCACTTAAACACCTCAAAGTAGAGGTGCAGTTGTATTAACAAATTAATATAATTCAGCCACAGGCAAGGATAGGAGGCCTTAAAGAAAATAAAATAGAGCTGGAAGTGGTGGAGCTCATCTTTAATCCCAGCACTAGGGGGTGTGGTGGAACAATCCTTTAATCCTGGCACTAGGGGGTGTGGTAGAGCTCACCTTTAATCCCAGCACTTGGGATCACTGTGAGTTCAAGGACAACCTGGGACTACAGAGTGAGTTCAGGTCAGCCTGGTGTAGATGAGACCCTACCTCAACAAATATATATATTTTACTGATATATATATATATATATCAATATATATATCAATTGATATATATATATATATATATCAATAAGATACTATATCTGTTCTGCAAAAGTGAATGATATAGTAATTTCAGATATGTTTATATGTAGTATGTGCTGTATGTAATATGTATATATACACAATGAGCACTGAGTTTATACTGGTTAACTTTAGTTGCATACATAGGCCGCTGTTTATTCGTGTTATTTTACAAATGTTTTTATTTATTTGCACACGTGTATATTGGCACACCAGGGTCTCTTGCTGCTGCAGATGAATTCCAGATACTTTGTGCTATATTTTTGTGCAGGGCTCTCTATGGATGCTCAGAAATCGAACCCAGTGTGGCAGGCTTTGCAAGCAAGCGTCTCTCAGCACTGAACCATCTCTCCAGTTCCTGTTCCTCTCTTTGAAGTTTGCTATGACTGTTTGCTTTGGCTTTAGAAGTTATTTTTTTTTTCAATTGATTTTTTAACAGCCAGCACTTGGAGTATTGGCATACTTTTATTCATAGGTCTGGGGGAGAAGTAATAGACATGAAAGAAACGAGGGAGGGGAGTGCTGTGGTCCAGTTTGACATGGCCTGGAAATCTCTAAAGGTTGCCTAAAGATACCGGACTTGGGAATCCAGATAAGACAGGTGCTTAGTTTCTGGAAGAGTCATCAGAAAAAAAAAAAAAAGAGGATTTTATTCACGTCACTTTTTATGCTGTCGTCCGTAATGTTATATTGATTTCCAGTAATTGTATGAATTCTGTCCTCGTTTCACCTCACAAATAATATGTGATCTTTGATCACAGGGCCACTTGGATTATTCATGCCCGAGTTATGACGACTGAAGACAAGGTAAGGTGTAGTTCTAGTAGATAACTACAGCCTATATGTTTTTTCGGAGAATTAGCTCTGTGACAGAAACGCACCGGAAAAGAGGAAGGGAAGGGAAGGCCGCGGAGGATTTAGACTGTGGCTTCAGGTCAGTTCTGTTTCTGCTGTCTTGTTGACCTGCGCCATTCAGGAGTGGCTCCTCTCTTGTTCTCGAAAGATACATTCCGAGAAGTGAAGCACACTTAACCTTTTGTCCTCATTGTGGGAAGTTTAGATCCAGCCTGGATGCTTCCTGCACGTTGCGGACCTGGCTTCTCCCGTTACAGTTCATGGCTAACCTCCTCATCTCTGCTTTCAAAAATAAACCAAACCAAATTCCTGCTGGAACAGCATGGGGTCCTATTAACCAGAAACGACAAGATCTACTGTTTTGTATGTCATTGTGACCTTGTGAACATCTTGAAGAGACTCAAAGAATGAACTCAGAATCCGAGAGGAGGGGCATGGAGAACTGTTAGTTTGGCTAGGCAGAATCTACCAGAATAGCAAACCCTGAAAATCTCTCTCCCCCCTTCTGCCTTTGGGGGACCACTCTGTCACAATCTGGATTGTAGAAAGCTGAGGCTGAAAGCCCTTTGGGAGCAAGAGAAAGACCTATGGCCGAGCTTGGCGTCCATCCTTGTGGCTGCTATCAGGAATCAGAGACTCAAGCTGGGCCCATATGAATCAACTCAAAGACTTGGGTGGGCCTGTCATGGAGGGCAGAGCAGGGGCTTGAGGCTGGGGTGGGGGCTAGTTTAGGATTAGCAGATGTCGGTGGCACCTCTCCCACCCCGGGGGTCATGGCCTGACATGTTTCCAAGGATGACCGATGCCCTCTGAGGGACTTGGTCATCCCAGGTAACCGGATCCCAGGAGGTTTGAGGACAGCACTTTATGTTCCGGTTATTCTGTTAGTTTCTACTGCTGCGTTGGTGGGGGGCTGAGTCTCCCCCATGCTTCTCTAATGCGATCCATGGCTCAGCAGTTAATGCTTGCAAAGCCTCATAGGCTGGGTTGGATTCCCCAGTATCCATGTAAAGCCAGGCGCACATCTGGCATCTGTGTCTGGGGTTTGTGTGCAGTGGCAGGAGAAGCTGTTGCACCATATTCTCTGTTTCTCTCTTTCTTTCTCTCAAATGAATAATTTTTCTCAAATATTTTTATTTTTTATTTGCAAGCAGAGAGAGATAGAGAGGAGGGAGATGGAGAAACAGGCACACCAGGGCCTCCGGCTGCCACAAAAGAATTCCAGGTGCCTGGACCACCTGTGCATCTGGCTTTACCAAGTGGACTGGGGAATTGAACTCAGGTCGTTAGGTGTTGCAGGCGAGCACCTTAACTGCTGAGCCATCTCTCCAGCCCAGTAAGTATTTTTTTTTAAAGATGCAAGGGATCCAGGCTGGTCTCTCCATCTGGGGCACCTTGACTTACTCATGCCTCAGGGTGCCTTTTCCCTTGTGAGGTGACACGTCCATACACCATGAGGAGTGAGGACATGAACACATTGGGGGAGCCATTTTTCTACCGTCCACAGAGGCCTGTCTGTTTCTTTCTTGCTTTAGCTATGGACTTGGTTTCAGCTTCAGGACCCAAGAGTTACTCATTCAACGTGATCTAGGTGGAAAACCCCTTTTTAAGTGGTGCTACGTTTCACAGTTGGAAAAGAAAGAAGAATGCCAGCCCCGTCCTGGTCAGAGAACCCACAGGCTGGTGCAAGAGAGACTTCTGCCTGTGCTTGCTGAATGCCAGGCTGCTTCTGGCCATTTGTCTTGGGTCCCATGAAGAAGAGTTATTGGAAACTCTACCCCTTGAATCGCGAGGCAGGCGAGCTCTGGGAGAGAGAATGCAGAAAGCAGCCGAGCAAAGATCAGCGATTAAGTGGTTTTGAAGACCTGAGGATTTCAGAGTCAGGGAGCAGGGGAGACATCGGAGCCCCCCACTGTTCCTAGCACTCTGTGAAATAAGATCGGCTGGCTGTGTGTCGGCCTAATTGCAGCTCACCCCTTCCCTTTCTTTCCTGTGCATTGCACATGGAGGCAAGAGGCCAATAAATCAATCCAGGGGAGAGAAGAATGGATTATTCTTATTTTCCTTCTCAGCAGTTTCTCAAGATGAAATATATTTATGTATTCTCAACCTTGCATGCACCAGGGTCTGTGGGTTTTTCCACATGGAGAATACACAGGTCCCTTTGGGATTACAGCTCCTGGGCTTGTACCACATTCTTACATCAGCAAATGTCCCGTATCTTCAGGCCGGTCCAGCAACTTGTATCGTGGGATGCATGGGCCCCAAAGATGAGGGCATGGGAATGGACACGAGTTTCGATAGCTCCGTTTAGTAAATGCTTTCTTGGAATCCATTTTTTTTTGGTTTTGTTTTGTTTTTTGGATTCCAATTTCAGAGCCCCGAGTCTCACATACCGCCCATAGTGACACCACGGTTTTCAGAGCTTGGTTCTGTGGAACTGCCTCTCACACCTGCTTGCTCCCAGGCACCTCCCTGCAAGACGAGCAGCTGCGCCCGTTTTGCTCACTCCATTCACAAATCCCAAACCGGATGGGTTCTCCAGCTCCCCTCTTCCTGCCTCTTCACTTACCGGCACAGAATCTTGGTTCTAAATGGAGTGTTTTTGTATAATGAGAGCACATAAATATTTCATTCATGCAATTATCTTTGACATGAAATAATTCCTCAGCATGGCTGGTGCCTGGGAGAAGCCATAAATTTGTTTCTTTCCCCCAAGTGATTGTCGCTTCTTAAACGATCAAAACGTGCCTGTGAAGTCATGGTCCTTGTGTGCACACCTCTGTGGGTAAGACGCCATGTCATTCCTGGGAATGTGCTGGAGACCCTCAGAGGAAGCGGAAACGATGGCGAGAAAATGGTGTCACCTTCGTAGTTAAGATAAAGTAGACCAGTTTGCAAGCTCCCGGAAGTCCACTTAATTAATTGCATTCCAGATTCTGAGCTTTCGGAACATTTGCTACGTAACAAGAGTTAGCAAACTGAACCCGACACCTTCGCTCTTAAGGAAAAGAAAGAAAAGCAGGTCTGAAGAGATGGCAGATGTTACCAGGGAACAAGGAAGAAGTCTCGTCTCGCAAACATTGTAACTGCTACGTGTGCACTTTTTACTTCACAGTGGGTGACCCCACGGAAGTTACATCATCTGATGGGAAGTCCCTGTCCTTGAGGAAAATCCTGTTTGCAAAGCATTGCTGATCTAACCTTCATCATCTGAGGTGGTTTCTTCTTCCCTGGGCAATGGTCGGTTCTTAGCATCCCTTGCAGGATGTGCAGGGGACCATGGGAGCTCCAGGTAGATTGCCTTCCCCAGGAGGAATTCCCAGTATTTTGCTGATAACAATAGCAGATACTCTCTGCACTTACTGGGCAGGTGTTTAGCATGCATTCATTTCTCCCCCCCCCCCCACCAGCTAGGGTGTCGCTCTAGCCCAGGCTGACCTGGAATTCACTATGTAGTCTCAGGGTGGCCTCAAACTCATGGTGGTCCTCCTGCCTCTGCCTCCTGAGTACTGGGATTAAAGGCGTGTGCACCACTACTCTGGCTCTGTTTTTGTGTTTCTGTCAGCTACATTGTGCCTTGTGGTAGGTAGGTTGTGGGTCAGTATTTAGGGCTCTGTCTGGTTTGGGGGGGATTTTTTTTTTTTTTTGAGAGAGAGAGAGAGAGAGTCAGAGTCTTGTGAAGCAAAGACTTCCTTGAACTTGCTTTCCCCTGGCCTTGAATTCCTGGTCCTCCTGCCTCCATGCTGAGATTTGAATGTGAAATGTCCCCCAGAGACTCATGTAGTTCAACACTTGGGCCCCAGCTGGTGGCTCTGTTTTGGGCAGTTGTGGAAGCTGTAGGAGAGGATGGAAATGGTTCATCAGAGGTGAGCCTGGAGGTTCTGGAGCATCATCCCACTGCCTGCCTGGACTCTGGTCCCCAATTACAGGGGCTCTGTGAACAGCTGCCTCTCTTCCCCATGCCTCCCCACCTCCCCGCCTCCCCACCCTCCTAAACTGGAAACCAAAGCAATCACTTCTTCCATCCCATAAGTTGCTTTTTGTAAGAGGTTGGCTCACAGGAACCAGATAATAATGCACTAAATTCCATGTTTTCTTGGTGTTTTGCCAAAGGACCTTTGAGCTAGTAGGTAAACCCAGAGTATTTATTGATGGTACAAGTAACTGCATGAACTTGCTTTGAGTCATGAGCTGGGACTCGAACTGAGAGGTCTCTGGCCAGTAAGCCTTGTATCTAATTATTAGTAATAGGATCCACAAAGGGCTTAAAATTCCTCAGGGGCTGAGCTTGTCTGGCTCATTTCAGCCATTCCCACAGGTCAACAATCAGTATTATTTCCCAGGCAGTTAATAATGAAAGTGTTTCACCGGGCGTGGTGGCGCACGCCTTTAATCCCAGCACTCTGGAGGCAGAGGTAGGAGGATTGCCAAGAGTTCAAGGCCACCCTGAGACCACATAGTGAATTCCAGGTCAGCCTGGGCTAGAGCGAGACCCTACCTGGAAAAACCAAAAATAAAATAAAAAAATAATAATGAAAGTGTTTCATTTTTATTTATTTTGTAAATTTCCCTTGTGGCTCCATAGGGCCAAAAAATGGGTGTCTCCTAGAAATCCAGACAACCGTCTTTATATTAATCCAAGGCGCTGGCTGGCTTTCCGGAGTTCCCTGTGGGTGACAGCGCAGAGGGTTGACCAGGACCCTTCAGCTGGTTTCCATAGTGATGGCTGTTGCTCTGGGAAGACCACTGTGGGGAGGTGAGGCAGCATCCATGAAGCATCTGGGATCCTTTCTGTCCTTTCTGTCATGGGATCCTGCCCATGACAGAAGTCAGGCACTGCTCCTAGACGCAAGGAGTTTAGAAAGCCTTCTTCCTTGTCGCATTCTCTCCTTCATGTGCTTTTGAGAGCTGAGCTCCTTTTCCGCGTGAAAGGTTGGCAGCGAGATGACTTTTCTAACTGCGACTTCTCTGATGTCCGTTTAATTGGAGAATCTGCCAGTGAGGGAATAAAGATAGAAGGGTCCCTCCTTGCCAAGGTTCCCAGAGACCTAGGGCAAAATCTCTAGAAATGTCTGAACACACATGTCGTGCAGCAAATATATAAGAAAATAAACTTACAAAGTGCAATTCAGGTAATCTATTGCTAAAGAACAAAACCCACGACACGTGAGGCTTAAAATAACAATTGTATTGTTACCTGAGCTGTGATGCTTTGAGGTCCCTCTGGTCGCTGGCAGCGTCTGGAGTCATAGTGAGGTGGGATCCTAACTCATGGGTCTGAGGGGTGGTTCTGACTATTGGCTCTAAACTGAGCCTGGGAGCCAGAGGACAGGCCTTCCTCCAGGCTTAGGCCCAGAGAGCACCTGCCAGAGTCCGGGAAGTCCTGAACTTGAACTGGCAAGGAGCCATGCCTCCCACCATCTGTCAATCAAGCCCAAGAAGAAACCAGTCTGAGAGCAGGGTGCCTAGACCCCACCTCTTGGTGGGGGGAGTGCCAGGGAACTTAGTGCTTTCGTGTGTGTGTGTGTGTGTGTGTGTGTGTGTGTGTGTGTACACATGTGGAGGCCAGGGGCCAATAGTCAATTTCTATCTTTTGTTTTCTTTTGGTTTTTTGATGTAGGGATTATAGACATGCTTCACCACACCTGGCTTCTGGCTTTTGTCTGGCTCCCTCCCCTCCCCTCCTTCCTTCCTTCCTTTCTTTGTTCCTTCCAAAAAGGTGGCCTGGGGGGGTGGCATGGAGATGAACTGCCTTTAATCCCAGCACTTGGGAGGCAGAGGTAGGAGGATTGCTGTGAATTCAAGGCCACCCTGAGACTACAGTGAATTCTAGGTCAGCCTGGGCTAGAGCCAGATCCTACCTGGAGAAAAAACAAAAGAAAGAAAGAGATGGGGGGAGAGAGAAGAGAGAGAAAAGAAAAGAGAGAGCCAGCCAGCCAGAAGTCAGAAGCCGGTGGGTGTGGTGGGGCATTTCTGTAATCCCAACCGGGCCTGATCTTTTCAAGTTCATTGGCTACTTAGTTTGTGGCCAGCTTGGATTTCATAAGATCCCGTTTCAAAACAAAACAGCAATAATACTATTTTAAAAAAGAGCAAAAGGGAGAAGGTTTAGGGGCCAGCTGGAGAAGAGTGGAGAGAGAGAGAGAGAGAGAGAGAGAGAGAGAGAGAGAGAGAGAGAGAGAGGTGAAGGGGTTGGGAGTCAGGCTCAGTCAAGCTGCGGCCTCGGATGGGGAAGAGCTGAGCTGCAGGTCCCAAGCTGTCCCTTCAAGGTTTGCTTGGACTTGACGGGTTGTGTGACGGGAAATCTTCCTGTGCGAAATGAGGAGGGTTCCCTTCCTGCCTGCATTGCCGACCTGGTAGGTGTGGATGCTTCCGAAGTCAGTGTTGAAGCAAGTCTGGAACCAGCAGGTGCTCTGCAGGGATGAAGAGGAAGATGGCTCCTCAAGTGGAGGGTCTTTGTAGTAGTTCCGATGGCAGGGATTGAGCCCCCCACTGGCCTCCACCCCCACCTCACCGCACCTTCTTCACTTCTACCTTCCTTGTGCAGCTAACGTCTCTAAACCAAGCCCAAAGCCTTCTGACCTCTCGGAACGTGACATCTACACATACTTTCTTCAGTGACAAGACATTTTTATAATGACCACTTTAGAGAGAAAAAAAAGAAACATCTTGGACATGTATGTACCCTGTTTGCTTGCTTCTCAAAAAGAAGGATTTTTATTTAGTATTTATTTATTCGGAGAATGAGGGGGAGAGTGGGTGCACCGGGGCATCCTGTCACTTCGAAAGAACTCCAGATGCGTGCACCACTCTGTGAACTTGGCTTTACATAGATGCTGGGGAATCGAACCTAGGTCAGCAGGCTTTGCAAGCGAGCGTCTTTCACTGCTGAGCCATCTCCCAGCCACCCTCAAGTAGGTCTTTTTTGGCTTAAGGCCATTGGTTTGCGATGAGTGTTCCTCCTAACTTCGGAGACCCGACTTAGAGCATTTACAGTTCGTCCTTCACGCGGCACAGAGGCAAATGTGCACCACGCAGATTTGTTTCAAATTGCTTGTCAAAATCAGCTCTTGAGTTTGCAGTCTGTCAGGTGTAATATGTGAAACGAGCGCTTCTCCTTTGCTGATTTGAGGGAGAGTCGGGCGTGTGTTTAAACACACCTCAAATGGGTAAGCTAAGAAATAGATATTAAGTGCCATGGTAGCAAAGAAATGCCAATGTTAAGGACATTTTTGTATTGTCTCATTTATAATGTTTATTTCCTTGAAACTGATCTATGGTGTTTTGAAAGGAAATTTAAATATGTTATCCCCTGGTTTTATGCCCAC
>PVHP010029534.1:0-22349 GCA_004024765.1 Zapus hudsonius
ACAAATCCTCCTATATTATTTCTTCTTATACTCTAGTTTTAAAACATACAAAAGAAAAAATGGTTTAATATGAGATTATTGGCTAGAAAAGTAGTTCTCCCATCATCATGGAGCATATTACACAATGCAGGTATGTGATGTCATAAGCTTTTAATTCTTATGAAATGAATTCCTGAAAAAATATGAGAATTATCAAGAGAATTATCAAGTTCAGTAATGCCTACTGACTATAGAGTTGGAGAATGATAGGGTTACAATGCTAATTTTGGAAATAAGATTCAAGAATCAAGTATGATACTCTTTTAAGGGAATTTCAGGCTAATACATGCTAATAAATGCTGAGCTGAGCTTATTAAGATAAAATGTTCTTGTAAATCAAATGATAGTCATTTTCTTAAAAAATGATGATAGCAGGTGTTCCAATCTGAACCATTCATTTGCAGCATGATTTCAAATTAGCAAATGTCAATGTGATGAAGGGTTAGTTTCTCAAAATACAGATTAGACAGAGTATGTTCAATGTATGCATTGAAGCATAAATAATAGTCCTTTGTGGTACTCTTGGTTTGTAGGATGGATTCACACACATCAAATTATTCACTACATATCACAACTTTGGAACAGAGGAAAGAAGATCTTTTTAGTATTTGCATATCTCAGATGGAGCATCAAGACCCAGAAAGATATAATGACTCAACCAGGGTCACATAATTTATATTATGGAGTACAGAAGGAAAATTAAAAGGCAAGACTTCTAATGAATAGTTCCATACATATGTTTTAGCATTTGGAATGTTCCACATAAAATAATAGATATAAAATGCAGACAGTAGAATAGTATTCATGTCTGCAGCATTAAAAGCCATAATAAAGAAAAGTAATGGGTAAAAGAGATAATCCTCACTATTTTTCCATAATCTTCCTCCTCATTGTTTTCCATTGATTGATATTTTCACATTTAAAAGATAAAGTCAGCCTGACTATACATTCTAATTTCATGTTTTTAATTGCATTCTCCCAAATAGTATTTTCACATACCTAATTTTGTCAAAAATGAATTCAAATATAGAATTCTGATCAACCTTACACAAGATACAAAAAAAAGAAAGAAAAAACGGCCTCCATTAAAACATAAATGAGAAGAATTGGAGGTGGATGATGGCTTCTTGCTGCGGTTCAATATATAAGAGCCCACTTTGACAGATGAATGGCCAATATTTCACAAAAATGTCTTTTTTCTCAGTGAAGCAAGATATCTTTCCTTTCCACATGGCTCACGAATTACAAATTTGTTCTGATTGCTGGTAATGTTATAAACTGGATGATTAAAAGAACATTTGAATGATAATGCTTTCCTAGGCACAGCATAAGGAGTGGAGAAAGTATGCAGGGAATACATTCCTAAGTTTTAAGACTAGAAGGAAAGGTAACAGAGTATTGATAAATTCAGTAAAAAAGAAAAAGATACTAAAATAGAAAATTAAATATGAATGATCCCTTGTCAAAATAAAAAAAATTCTTCAATACAGACTACACAAACAAGAACCAAAGTCTAAAGTTGCAAATAAGCAGACAAATTCTAGCAGTTATATTTCTCTGCTGGGACAAACACCTTTCCCAAAGCAATTGATGGGGTGGAAAGGGTTTCATTTCAGCTAACAATTTCTTTCTTTAAAATATTTTTTGTTTATTTGCAAGAAGAGAGAGAAAGAAAGTAAAGCCCCAGGGTCTCCAGTCACTGCAAAGGAACTCCAGATGTATGCAACACTCTGGCTTTATGAGGGTACTATGGAATTGAACCTGAGTTGTAAGGCTTTATAGGCCAGCACCTTAACCACTGAGACATCTCTCCAGCCCCATAAGCTTATGGTTCTAAGGGATGTTTTAACATGGCAAGGAAGCATGGAAGGCTCGAGAAGGAAGCTAGGGTCATATTTCCATATCAGCAGGAAAAAGATAGTCTGAGTGAGCTAGCTCTGAATACCCAATAAACTCTCAAACCACCACCAGTGTCACACCTCCTCCAGCAAGGCTCCATCTCCAAAAAGCTCCACCACTTTCCCAAACTGCCACCAGCTAGGGACCAAATATTGAAAACACATGAGTCTATGACAAATATGTCACATTCAAACTATTACATGAATCAACACCAATTTTGTATAGTAGCTTTAAATTTAATATTCTTAGAATTATGGAAATAAAAATCAAAACCACAATGGCATATTATCTTGTTCCTTTTAGAATGACAATAGAAAGATAAGTGATAACAAGTGATGATCAGACTACTGAGAAAATACGACCTTTAACATTGTTGTTGCATATGAAAATTTGTACAAATAGTATCTAGGGACATAGGGTCATCAAAATTAAAAATAGAACTATCATATGATGCAAAAAATTCCCTCAATTTGGTATATAACCAAAGTAAATGAAATTAGTGCTTTGTAGAGATAACATTATAGCATTGTACATACCCAAGCTAAAGAAACAACCCAACTCTTTGATGAGAACAAATGTATAAAGAAATGTATAATAACCCTTTAAAAATTATGAGATATTGATATTTATAACATGTAAGAAATCAGAACACATTTTTAAATGAAAAATATACTTAACAAAATATTCTCATATATGGAATCAATTAAAAAATGTTGAATACTTAGAATCCAGTGATGGCTACTGGGGATTGTGAGGAGGAGATTAAAGAATGTGAATTTACATTTGGGAAGGATGAATATGTCTTGAGAACTAATGTTTGTGAAAACCGTGGCTAGTGATATTGTATCATATTGTGAAGGTCAAGCTGAGGATAATAACAGAATTTAACAGCACTTAGTCACCATGTTTGCAGGACCAAGTTCAATTCCCAGCACCTACATAAAGCTTGACCAAAGTGTTATAGAAAACTATGATTACAATGTGTCTCTAATAAGGAGAGGTGGATCCAGGAGAATCCTAAACAGATGGACAAATTAATCTGACACTCCTTTGTAGTCTAGCAGTTCGCTTGCATAGCAAGAGATACTGCCTCAAAGAAGGTTGATCCCAGACACATACACACATATTAAAAAAAAATTAAAAACTAATTTTCAAGGCAAACATATTTTAGATGCAATTACTAAAAATAATAGTCATGAATGATGATATGTATGTTATTTAATTTACTACAGTTATCATTTCACCATGCATAAGCATATTAAATAGGCATATTAAATACACAGCATAAAAATAAATAAGTAAAATAGCACCGAAATAAAAGTAATGTGAAAAATGAGAACATGGCTGAAATTTCTTACAATTTTTACAAAGCATCTCAGGCCACATAATATGTTCAGGGCTCATTAAGGACTCTGTAAGACACCATCCAATCCTAGGTTTTTTTCCCTTCTACATTCCTTGTCTCAAAATTGAACTATCATCTAACAAAGGATAGCATCTATAAATGAGGGTCAGAACCTTAGCAAGGGAAAGAATGAGATTCCCAAATTGGTCTTCGCTTTTTACATACATAACTCATGTTTCTTGTATAGGAGGAGTAAAAAATGAAAGGGATTAAGACAATTCACAGCTTAAGGAAACTTTAGACAGGCTTCTCCCTAACTGTAGGCTCTGACCTCCCTTTTCAGCCACCATCTACTTGAACAAAAACTGTAAGTGCCAATCCTTTATCTTTTGAGATATAAATCTTTTTAAAAGCCTCTTACCAGATGTATAACTGAGGAGTGTCTCAAAGACCGGGGACTATTCCTGTAAAATTGAATCATCAAGAACGATATCTCCCAAGTCTCCCAGTCACTGTGGGAGTAGGAACCTAATGAACATGGGCATCAATTAGCAAACACAGATGGTCTAATCACAGAGCAAAACATTTGCAAACTCAGAAATAGCAATGTGTTAACCCCATCCCATTGATCAACCTCTCCAAACTTCTTCCAGCACATTTCCACTAACTCATCCTTGCCCTAAAAAGACTTCCTACCTTTTCCTTAGCATAATGGGGTGGGTAAAATGATACACCTACTGTTGAAACACGTTGAAGCTGGCTGAATGGCTTACTTTTTTCTTAACTCATTCTGTTTAGAAGTTTTAGGTTACAGAAAATTTTTGTAGAGGCCTAATAGAGCCTATTTCCCTATTGTTAAGCTCTTGTGACAATGTGATGCAACTGTAAAAACAGGAAAGCCTACACTGATGCTATATAATAAACAACAGTCTATAATTTAGGGCTCATTCTTTGTTTTATAGTCTTACTTTTACTATCACTGTGACAAAATACCTGATATAAATGACGGACAGGAAGGAGAATTTATTTTGGCTGATACTTTCAATAGACACATTTCATGGTTATTTGGCCCCATGTACTTGAACAAAAAAAAAATTTAGGGGGATCATGTGATGGAAGATAACAGATCACTTCACAATAGACAGAAAATATAGAGGGAAACAAAAAGAGATCATGCATAATACGTTCTCAAGGATGTTTCCCATTGGCCTCCTTAGGCTGCCTCCCAATGAATGCATCCCAAACCTCCCAATATAGTGCCATCAACTGAAGACCAACCATTCAAAATATGAGCTTTTGGGGCAAATATAGCATATACAAACTACAACATCTGCCCCTCTAATCCCCCCAGCTGACTTAGATTCACTTTATAATTAAAAGCAATTTCAGTTAATCTCCAAGAGTCCTGAAAGTTTTGATAGTTTCAATATTGTTCAAAAGTCCAAATCCAGGGTCTCCTCTGGAACTCAAAGGAAACTCTTAGCGATAGAGTCTATAAAGTTTTTTTTTAAAGTGCAGAATCTCTCTAGAGCCACACACATGTCAACAGAACAAAAGACCAAAACCAAAAACATATGACCTCTCTACAGGTTTCAAATTCTATACTTACTCATACTAAACTACAATGACCAGAAGTGTCTGATAGTAACAGAAAAAAGTTATACAATGACAAAAGAAATAGAACCAAACACTAAGAAAAATATCTATGTACCTACAGCTAAATGATGTTCAATAGTACCAAAAATTTGTATCAGAGAAAGAACAATCTCTTCAAAAAGAGATTCTGGGCTTTAAAAAAGTAGTTCTGGAAATGTTGGATACCTATATGAAAAAGAATTAAACTAGATCACTATCTATCATCATACAGACAAAAATCAATGATCCCACGAAACTATTAGAATAAAATGCCAGCAGAGGAATAACTTCAAAGCATCAATGATATTTTGGATAACATCCCAAAAGGACAAACCACAAAAGAAATACCAGAGAAATAGAACTGTTTGAATCTAAAAGCTTCTACCACGCCAAGAAAAGAGCAGAGTGAAAGCATGACCTACAAAATAGGAGAAAATATTTACAAATTATTCATCTGACAAAGAATTAAATTCCAAACATTATAAGAAAGTTTAATTTTTTCAAATAACAAAAGAACAAATGATTTGAAAAGATATTTCTCAGAATAAAACATGAACAAATGGCCAATGAATATATAAACAATATTATTAACCACAAGGACAATATAAATCAAAACCACAGTGATACGTAATCTCATCTCTGGTTATAGTCATAAATACAAAAATTGCTGCCAACGTTATGAAGACAAAGTTTAGAATACTGCTAATAGGGATGTGAGTAAGTATGGTCATTAATCCATGAATGTAGAACATACCTGTGAATTTTAGTTGTCATCTTTCTTTCATAGCTTTCATCATATAGATTCTGTATTTCCTTGGATTTTATACCTAATTATTGGAGGGAGAAGTATTATTATACATCATATATTGCTTTTCATTTCACATTTAAATGATGCTGCAATTGATTTCTTATATTCTTCTTGCATTCAGCAAATATAATCCACAATTAATCAGTTATTATCCTACTATATTAATCTACATTAATATAAATACTTTTTATTTCAATGTGTTTTTATTGACTCTGAGTCAGAGGCAATCCTGCTGTCAGAATACATTTTTATTGACTCTGGGTCACAAGCAATTCTGTTTTCAGCTAAGAGAGTTATATTTTTTCTCCAGACTCAATCTATTTATCTTTTTTCCAAGTTTAAAAAAATATATTGGGTAAGAAATCATTAAAATTATCCATATGAAAACTAGTATCTTTTATTTCCTTTTCTTATCATATGGCTGCTACATCTGGTACAGTTGTAAGTAGGAATGGTAAAAGGAGAAATGTTTGATTTATTCTTCCTTTGAAGGGGATTGGAAAGTCCAATTTCTCATACCTATTGGCGAGTTGCTTTGTAGATGTACTTTATTAGATTAAAAAAGTATAACATATATCATAGATTTAAGTAAAATCATGCAAGTACACACTGTAGCCCACATGGTAGGTTTTACATATGATCATATAGCAATCAAAGTATTGACAACATCCAAAACATATTTAAGTTTTTTCCTGGACAATTTTTCACTATGAAAACATACATTTATCATTTATTTACTGTTAAAATAAATAATAAAATGAAGCCCTAGAATGTTACATATTTCTGGAGACATAATAATATTTATACTACATGAGATAATGATGCTAATCCTGTTTATTTGGTTGTTATTTTACTTTTCCAAATTAGGCGATATACAATTGAACATTATTATACACTGAGATGAGGAAGAGCAGAAGAGATGGAGACACAGTCAGGAGTCACAAAAAAAGGTCAATCACACAGCAAGATCAGTGAAAATAGCTGAATAACCCTTATAGTTCCCCTATGAGGATGCCATTACTCACTGGGGACCAAAGCTTACTTAAATAAGTTAATGAAGTATTCTGTTCTTTATTATTATTTAAAGGGAATTTCACCCTGTACTCTAAGATGAATCTATGTCACTTATTTCAATAGCTAACACTTATTCCAAAGTTTCTCATACAAACAATTTGAGGCTGTGTGGTGTTTAATTATAAAAGGCTACACATGGCATTTTCAAAAGGTAAAAAAGAGCAAAGTGTGATTTAATGAAAATGTATACTTCAAAATGAAAGTAGGTATAAATTGCAACATTGTGTCTTCTAGAATTTTATGTCCCACAGAGAAAATAAAAATCTAACTCACAAGTCTCTAACTAGTATGCACCTAACATGTAAGAAAATGAAGAACAACTTTTCTGTATAAATAACAAATGCTTTAAATATTTCATAGAGTGTAATCAATTTTAGAATGGTACTTGTCTGTGTAAAAAGATGAGTCTCTTTTGAAGCAAAATGCAATAAATAGAAGAAAAGGGTTCCTTGATGCTCTTTCATTGATAGCTTTTACACAGCTCACAAACTTTACAACAAACTATCAACAATAACAACAAAAAGTCCATTTCTCCATGTCCCCAGTATAGAGAGAGATGTTGAGTTAAGAGAACCACATAAGTGATCAAGTCTCCAGAGTCAAGGCAGGCTGTGTGGTGATCCTGTGTCCTATGTTGCTAGTGAGTCAGAGGCAGGGATTATTTTTATTAGCCAAAGGCAATGTCTGTAGGTCTAGGACCCCCATGCTTCACAGCAGGAATACTGAAGAATCTGCTAACTATGGATTCTGTCATAATTTCCTACATGGAATATCCTGTCTGCTTCTTTGGACCGTGGATGATATCCTGCCTTGAATGTCCTTTGTGAAACACCATCTCACCACAACCACCCTGGCTGTGCTCCAGGTCTAATCTGTTTAATGATTTCTCAGCATAAAACAACAAACTTCAAGACCTCAGTCAGGCAGAATGGTCAAGGAATTGACAAACACTTTCAGTGGGAGACCTAACCTTTGGAAAAGGTTACTTACCCTCTGCCAAATTTTAACCACCACTTTAGACCCGTGGAAGGGAGGAAATAATTTCTGATTTCTTTGCAGAATGCACATGTCAGTGTATAAAAATTGGCATGAGGGCTTTATAAAGATGTGAAACCCAGACTCCCCAGCTAAAGTTTCACCTCGATTGAAATGGAGAAGATTCCAAAAACTATAAGCTGAAAGTCTAAATTTAAAGGCCATTTTGAGAAACTCTTATGAGACAGGTATCTTATTTAATGGATGGATATTTTGTGAATGTTTCCTGATAAGTGAACATTAAAAATATCTACTGTAATGACTTATGAGTGCCAATTATTAAATCTGTAAAAATTCAGTGTGCTCTAAGTATTTAAATGCAATTTATTGTATGTTGAGTTTTCATGCTTCTGCTATTTAAATATACTTATCTATAAAATAGATGCAGATATCTGTGTGCCTAAATAATACCTCTAAGAATTAATGGAGTCAGCTCATGGTGTGAAGCAAATAATCATCAATAATACATTAAAATGATGATTGTGAAAAGGAAAAGATATATAGAACACTTTTAGATTCCTTAAAGAACATGAGTTGCTTTGCAAAGATAAAAAAATCTGAATTTTAATCCAATTGTGAACCATTTTGTAAGTATAAGTAATTACTACTTGAAAGAACTAAATAAAAATTGAATGGGGTATGTGAGGTGGAATTGGTTTCCCTCAGAAGCAACTTGAGCTTTGGAGCAGTCTCTTCTCTTGCTTATATACCCATGTATTCCTTTTCAAAATGTGGTTCTGTAATACTACAAACATCAAAATTCTACTAAAATATTTCTGCACCTCGAGTAAGTACAGTCATTGCTTTAACAGAACAATCTTCTTTACATATGTTGTATTATCTGTAAGATTAGGATCAATGATCTCTACCTTGAAATTATCCAACTTTAGAGTAACTTGAGAAAGCACTACAAGGAGCTGTGATGGCTTATAACTGTCAGAGAATTACACCAATACAGAGACATAATGTTGGTCCATGTTACGTATGAGCTGGCCTTCCCTTAGTCACTTAAGTGGCTGTGTTACTCCATGGTCTTTCCTTCCTTACAGATCACTGCCCACCACATGCTGAATCCTGGCGCTGGGAGGCTAATCTCCATATTCCTGTGCATTTCTCCTTCATCTGGTGAGTTGAATGGTTGCCAGGAGTCAGTTTTATTTATTCTCAAACTTGGTTTTCTAGTTTTATTCTACACTGTAATTATCTAGATTAATTAAATATTATATAAACTGATGAAGTAGGAGTATGAAGAGAATTGCTTCCAAGAAAACTAATTTAAATGCTTTTTGTTAAGTGCTTTGATTAAAGACAAGTCACTGAATATAATGTAGTCTTGTTTGGGGATGAAAGCAATATAAAATTAGAATGAAAATCATTGAAATTTAGAAGGATTTTGCACTACAGTTCAGGGAAAGTGCTCTCCCTACACTCCGAGTACATGAAAACAGGGAATGGGGCTGGAAAGATGGCTCAGCGGTTAAGGCACTTGCCTCCAGTGCATAAGGCCCCAGGTTCAATTCCCTAGTACCCACATAAGGCAGATCCACAAGGTGGTGGCCCTGGTGTTCTCTCTCTCTCTCTATCTCTCTCTCTCACTCGCTCGCTCTCGCTCTCTCTCCCTGTATCTCTCTGCTTGAAAATGAATAAAATATATTTTAAAATATTTTTAAAAAAGGAAACAGGGAATGGAGGAGAGAGGCTGGAGTCCACCCAAGAGAAATAATAAATAATCCACCATATACATCATCAAGTATTATTCTTAGAAATTCGCAATATTGTCCAATCATGTATTTATCATATACCATTTAACTGACAAATTACCTGAGCAGCTACCAATACAGATTACATTAGATGAGAGAATTTCACTGTCATTGCTATGGCATCGGTAACAGAAACCTCTCTAGGGCTGAGGTTATAAATGAGCCACATGCAGGACAAATTCAGGAGTAGAATTGGGCCTGTCAGATTCTAAACTTATAGATGATAGATAGATAGATAGATAGATAGATAGATAGATAGATAGATAGATAGATAGATAGATAGATAGATAGATATTGATATATATCAATATATATATATATATATATATATCACTTAAAAACACAAACTTTGTCTTCTCTTAAAAAGGTAGATGAGGACTCGAAATCCCATGTGGCAATGACTGCTAGATCTGACCAGCTCTCACCTGAGACAGTGCTTAACCATTACAAACTGCCCTGCCCACTCATTAGCCTCTCCTGATTGCTTTCCTGAATGCATGAACCTACAGCAACCAAGCTCCAATCCCTTGCTTACAAGAAAGGATTTCTAATTAGCCTATGCTATTTGGTAAGGAAAAATTACCCCCTTTACCAAATCTACATGTCCATTCAATAAAGTTTTTCCCAATCTTTCACGAAATAGCATTAGGAAGGTATAAACACATACTCTCACACTTAGGAAAGATTGCTAATCCTTTCAAGAACTAAAAACAAAGTCTATTTTCAAGCAGAACACACAAATATATATTACATACTTGTGTTTTCAACTACTGTAAAACTTAAAAGATTAAACAATTTATTCCTTAATTCTATATGTCTTTACAACTACAACTACACTAAAATACTGCTGCAGTTTAAATCAGAAATGTCTCCCAAAGGCATGTTAAAAAGTATCAGCCCTGAGCGTGTGTCTTTAATAAGAGGTGGAACCTTCAGGAAAATGGAATAGTAGAAAGGCATTGAGTCATGGCTTTAAAGAGTATATTTTAGCTGTAAGCCCTTCCATTCTCTCTCTCCCTTGCCTCCAAGGTACCATATGTCTATAACATGATATATTATGTTATATGTATATAACATAAAAGAGCAACACAGTCTGATGACCATAAACTGCAACCCCGGAAACTTTGAGCCAAAATTATTTTGTTCTCCCTTTAAGTTGATCATCTCAGGTATTGTTTCACAGTGAAGGAAAGCTGACTAACACAGAGATCCTTGAACAAATCCTAAAATCAGTTCCTCTTGAAATTCAAACTGCCCCACTATATGGTTATATGTGTAGCAAAATTATTAATATGAAATATTTATGGGACAAAATTATGATAATTTCTAGACTTTCAAATGAATTAAATAAGCAATGTGTGAGATCTGATATGGAAAGTCAATCTGTATCAAAAGTAATAATCTAATATATTTTATAGACAGTAATAATTTCCACACAAACGGGAGGTATATTTTCTTACTTTATTGGCTGGCTTGCTTTTTGTTTATTTGTTTGTTTGTTTGTTTTTCTGCTACCATAGTGTGATGATGGTTCAGGCACGCTCCATAGACACCCTCCCCTTGATTTGGAAGTGTCTAGCTAAAACTAAAACCTAGGGGCTAAAACTGAATAGTCAGGTATGAACCAACCACCTGTCTCCCTGCCCACCTAGGGCAGAAAATACTCACTGAACACCATCCTCTCTTCCTCACATGGCAGGCCAACAGAAGGACCTTTATTCCAGAGCTTGGGTAAAGCCACCCACCACAGACTAATGGCTGTGGTGGGGGTGGAGCTCAGGGTTCTTTCCCACATGAACCTTTCCTTCTCATGATGGGAGCCCTCTGTTATATTTTTTTCTGCTGCTTGTTTAACTGAACAGCCTAAATTATGTTAAATTCTCCACATTTTCTCCCCACATTGGTGGCTGGAGAACTCTGTAACTTGACATGTTACCTTAAATAATAAAGTCTGCCACTATACCTTATTATCTTGTTGTCTATGATTTTAATTCTTTAACTTTGTAGACAAGAATTCAGGTACTCCTGAAATTTTGGGGTGCATTGGAATTTTTGAGCTGGGCATTATCTAAATTCTAACCCCCAGCTCACCCCATTACAATAAAATAGGTCTAACTAAATGGGACTTGTTCCTTTAAAGCCCAGATACCTTTGTGCTGTGTCATAACACATGGAAACAAGCATGCATGAAACAGGGAGGAAAACTTAAAGCAGAAACTCAGTCTTTCTACAACCACCTCATTCCTGCACCTGCAGGATGAATGCTGTCGTCAGCCACATGCCACTAGGATGAATCTCCAAACCAGGCACAATTTGGGAGAGGAAAGTATTTATTGAAATAACCAATCCAGGGGAAGTTCCAAAAATGAAGGAAAGGGCTGGTCCCCTTTCACAGATCCAAGCAAAGAGACAGAGGCTCAGCACTGAAATAAAGTTCCAGCAGGTATCTTGATGAATATATAAGAAAAGTTAGTAAATGACCGGTAATGAGCTAGGATTTGAAAGACAGGTAGGTGACAGGGTTAAGGTTTCATTGGAATGTAATAGGGAAGGACTAAAGATTTTAAAGACTTTGGGATTACACAAATGAAAATGTCCTCGGTAGGTAGCAACAGTCTAGCTGAAGAAGAGAAGATGAGTAGAGAGAGGGCATGCATTAGAAAAATGCCTATACAGGAATTGAATTGGTTGGTTGTTAGTGTTGTTTGAATTACTTGACAATCACCTGAATGTAAATACTGGCAAGACTCAGCAACCCTGGACACTAGTGCAGGTAAGGAAGGAGGAAAAAGTTAAAGATGATTAATACAACTAAGATTTCAATGGTTTCTAACCGGTGGCAAAAGGTACTGGAAAAGAAAATCTTTTAGTTGCTAAGACAATGATTAATTTAGTTTTGAAGAATGAAGTCCTGTTTTTATTTTTAGGAAACTGTTATTAATGTAGTATCAGCAACGAATAATGATATAATGAATGAATAAATGAATGAATGAATTCATTATTTCAAACATCAGCAAGTAAAGATCTTAAAAATCCTAGGAATTTTAGGCTAAAGAATATAAAAAGCTAATTGCACATACTGAAATGTATACATACTTAAATTTCAGTAACAGTGCTAAAATTAATTTAAATTAAATATCCAATATACTCTTTCCAAAAATTAACAAACATGAAATAGGTGTTTTTTTTAGTAATTTTGTAGAATGGTTTTAGCTACTTTTATTTTTATTTTTTAATTTTTATTTATTTATTTGCAAGCAGAGAGAGATAGAAGAGAGACAAAGAGAGAGAATGGGCTTGCCAGGGCCTCTAGTTGCTGCAGACTCCAGATGCATATGCCTCTTTGTGCATCTGGCTTTATGTGGGTACTGGGAAATCAAACCCAAGTTGTTAGGCTTTGCAGGCAAGTGCCTTAACTGCTAAAGCCATCTCTCCAGCCTGGTTTTTGTTACTTCTAAAGACTAGAAGAAAAATTAATAACATTTTGATACATATGTTTGATCAGTTTCACAGCCATAAAAATGAGTTATAACAAATTGGATTGACCACGTCTATAGGATTCCATTAAAAAAATTAGCCAGCTCATTTACATAATCTATTGTAATAATTGAGTCATCTGATCATTGCCTTTTACTTATAAGTAAATTTAAATATTGTATCGAAAACTTACTACCATACAAATTTAATTGGAACATTTTAAAGCCTGGATTCAAATATGTAAAACAGGTCAACGGGATCAAAAGAATATCACATGTCAATGATTTCATTGAATACCTCTTCATTAGATATGTTATTTGTGGTGGTTTGGATGTAAAACATCCACCATAGCCTCAAGTGTTTGTAATTAAGCCTCATATTTCATTCCCAGCTGCTAGAGCTTTGGGGAAGTAGACTTTTGCTGGAGGATGTGTGTCTCTAGGGGTGGGCTTTGGAATTTTATAATCTAGCCCTCCTACCAATGCAAGTTACCTCACTCTTGCTGCTTCTTACCTGCTGATGTGATGATGTGAGCCAGTTTTATGATTTCCTGGCCATGATGAAATGTCTCCTAGAAACTAGTAGCTGAAATAAACCCTTTCCTTCCACGAGCTGCTTCTCATCAGGAGTTCTGTCCCAACAGCAATAAGGTAACTATGACAGCAAAGTCAGTATTGCCTGAAAGCAGTATAATTTTGCCTTTCCTATTATAATCTCTGCATAGAATCTTATCTGAAACAGAGGCTACACATAAAACAGATTCTCAGAGACTACAATGATGAGCCAGGGTGAGCTACCTGTGCTATTAAAACCACTGCCTACGCTGCTGGCAATGAAAGAACTAAAATTCATTCCCTCTATAGGAACTCCTGAGGGAGCTAAAGAATTGTCATACGTAATGTTACTGGTGCTTGAGGGTTTAGTGAAGACTTCCTCCCCTCACGTTCCATCTCCAAAGGCATTTGGAAAGGAAATAGCTTTTCAGGAGGCAAATTAGTGAGTAAGACATTTCAAATACACATCTGATGCTGGAATTCAGCAGGATCTGAAGTGGTCATCACATTAAAAAGCTCAAAGTAAACTAATATAAAATTCTGTGACATACACTAACCAATAATGGGAAGCTGAAAATGTTAGTACATGAACGTCTTCAAGCCAAGGGAAAATAACTTTTCAGTTTGGCATTTTTAAGTATTCTAACAAGAGTATAACTTAGCAGCTGGTCATCTTTGACTTAAGTATTATCTTGAAGACAATGATGTCAGAATAATAGTTTCAGTGTATTGACATACAAATTTTATTTATGATATGCACCAAACTTTTGCCCTTTATGGAAAAATAGCTGTAATTAAAAGAACTCTCTGATTAAATTCTATGTATTTATGGGTAAATTTACAGCTAAAGAGCCAATTCATCTTAATCCTGTGTCTACCTATATGTATCTTTTATTACATAAGAAAAATCTCAAAAAATGCCATTTTCTTACTCTTTCACTTCATTTGCTTACTAACAGGTTGCTCTGTGCATTGTCACAGAAATTCTCATGGAAAAATCCACAAGAGTCTCATGAAGAAGTCCACAATTCAAGTGAGTCAGCAAATTTCAAAGTGAAGAATGTGGTAGTCATACCCATTTGGGGGTGAGAAGGAAAAGACATTCAATTGGTGTATGTTAGAGATACTGGTGAGGGCCCTAAAATGCACCTAACAACAGAGACTGTCAACTCCAAAATGTCAAGAATATCATGGTGGGGAAACATTGTTCTATGTTCTCTATGACCTCAGGGACTCTTTCTACAGACTGGCATCTTGTATCCATATCATCAAGCAGCACAATGGGTTCTTCAATCTTACAGGAGGTCCTTTGTCAATTACTGCTGAAATATACACGATGCTCAGAGTCAGCAAGCTTCCTATTCTACTTCAGTAAATATGATTCACATTAAAGATTCTGCAGCTTCAACCAATAGAAATTCCCTATGAAAAGCTTAAGTTTTCTTTCTTCCTTTCTTTCTTCCTTCCTTCCTTCCTTCCTTCCTTCCTTTCTTTCTTTCTTTCAAGCTTGGAGATTTCTATCTCACTATTTTCTTCAGTTTATTGAAAATAAATTCAAAAAGTGCATACTTTATAAAAACATGAAGCTTTTTTTCCTCACTCCATTCCTTCTGCTGTAGCAAAACAATCCAGACTTGGCAATTTATAATCAACAAGCCTTTATTTGTTACAGTTCTGGAGACTATAATGTTCAAGGCCAAAGCACCAGCAGATGCAGTGTGTGTTAAGTGCTTAAGAGATGGCGACATGTTGCTGTGATCATTTCCTCACAGGGTAATAGGTCTAAATAGCAAGAGGGATGGAAAGATTGAATCTTTCTCCTGATGACTTTTTATAAGACCCAACTTCTTATAGGTGTCCCTTCTTGATATCATTGGACTGAGATTAAATTTCAACATGAATTCTGAAAAGACATCCATTCAGATCTTAGCACTTTCTTTTGTACCTTGCTAACAAACTAAAGGACACCGTCCTCGTGGCATATGCCACATTTCCTGGATAGAATGATGACTATGAAGTTTTCTACAATGGATAAAAATAGTCCACATTTCTCAAGGAGCACTTATTAAACATGCAACTTCCACTGGAGGAGACATCTTCATATTTCTACACTTTAACATCAAAAGACATTTTAATGAAACCCCATTTCTAGCAAATATCTGGACAGTAAAAAAAAAATACAGATAATTAAATGTTTCCCTAAGAGTGTATTACGAGATGTGCTAGCTACACTGTACACATTGGTTGTGTGTGTCTACACAATGTGTACCTCATACAACCTTAGAATGAAACATTTTTCTGACCTTTAAAAGTAGCTTAAGGTCTTTAATTTAAATGTGCTGTAAAGTTGCTTCATAGCTTCGTGCTGGGGAAGGGCATGCGAAGAATTAGTTGTACAAAGATCCCGTGGCTTCACTGTGGAAAAAGCTCTGTAAACAGCAAGGGAAGAAACAGAGAGAACAGTAAGGAGCAATTTTTGGCAGCCAAAGAAAAAGATGATGGTGTTTAGGACTAGCACACTCCATTAAGACAGAGACACGGGATATACTTTATAAACCAATGGGGAGGAAATGACAGTAGGAGTAGAATTGAAGGATAGACAGTAACCAAGGAAAGTTTCAGAGATCTTTTTTGACCACATAACTGTGAAGTGTGATATCATGTACTGAAGAGCAGCAGGGAATGAAGGAGTAATCTACATTACCGATTACACTGCATTACACTTTAATTGCTAATTATCCCCTGCCACCCCTGTCACCCAAAAATCTACTTTACTCCCTCAAGGGGACAAAGGTGTCTGTCAGATGCCATTTGACTCTTTCACTTGGTAAAGCATACTCACATCCCCTTCTCTTTCTTCTTTTTCCTTTGTGGTTGTTTGCTTTATTTCCTCTCAGATGTTCTCCTCCTCTTTAGCAAGGTAGAGGTTTGAAGAATGTAAAAATGCGACATAGATTTCCCTTAAATGTCTCCCATGGGGAAAGGTCATTGATCCCAGAAGAAGGAGGAGAAAACTGCCTTGTAAAACTCATCATTAAACTCAGTTTACTTAGCCCCGCTGCACTGTTTATGACAAGTGACTAAAATGTCAGCCTGTTCCTCAGTGAAAAGAGACATCGTGTTTTACAGCAAAGCTTTTCCTTAAAATGTTTTAGTAGGTAATGTAGATGGGATACATAACAGCTTTACTTTTTAGGACCCAAAGCATTTATTAAAAAACCTCTGTATTTTGCAGGTAGCAAGTCAACAATGATACTTTTAATGATCTTACATGGGGTGACTTCTAAAGATTTCTCCATAAAGGTTACAGCCAGGAAGTAGTCTGCTCATTTCTTGAGCAATCACTCTAGGGTACCCATTATTGGTGATGGGAGTGCTGTGTTAATGAGCCTTAACACCACCTCTTGAACCAGACTAAGTAACTTAGCCAGATGCTTTCTCAGCATTACTTGTTACACACACTTTCCACCGCAAGCATCAATAATAATGTTCAAAATAAATGAAAGATAGGCCATCAAATGAATGCATTGGAGATATGTCTGGTACACAGAAGATCTCAGCTAAACCATGCTAAAAGTTTAGCAAAAGGAAAGGGATGTAATGAAAGTCAGGTGAGCCTTAATACTTCATCTCTACAATAGTTTTAACATTTCAAAAATGCTGGCATAGTCCTTTCTCATACTTGTTTGCTTGGCCAGTGCTGCAGAAACGCTAGGAATGGGATTCGTAGCTAAGTCTTGATATATGAAATGCTAAACAAGTGAAGTTTCCTGACCAGAAAACTGGGATAGGATGAGGCTGAGGGCAGCACATGGTGGGTAATAAAACAGTAAAAAAAAAAATCACATTTCCAATTTTCAGCTGCAACCAAACTCCAGCCTTATTTGACCATTACAGAGACCTGATAGGTTACCCTAATGTAACCACAGATTCAAGCCTCATTACATTAGCTCCCTGGTGAAGGAACACAGAGCAGTTTTCTTATACCTGAAAAACATGAGGTTTGCGCATCACCTGGGAACTCATTATAGGCCAAACATTTCACAGTTAAAGTTGTTGAATTAATCACAGACACAAATCCTCACTCAGAGGGAAAAAGTAAGCTTGAAAATCTGATAACATGATGAAGACACTGAGATGTCATATCCAAATCTATAAATCATCCATATTTCTAAAACAACAGAGGCTTTGAGAGTATGACAATATAAAATAGTGTCACAGTAAACTACCAATAAGCCTCAGAATAATTGAATCCAGTTTCAGGAGATATAGAAAATATATCTATCATGAGTCACAATTTTCCTAAGAATGAAAGACTTATAGGTTTTTTTTCTCTCTTTGAAACCTAAATAGTACTATTCTCTATGAGTGAAATTAGGCCAGCAAATATGAATGAGAGCAGGCCAACTTATTTCTGCATTATTATGTATTTGTTCATATAATTTTTATAATATTTGTGGATTATTTCATTACTCCATCTCCAAACTTTAACAGTATTTAACAATACTGCATTATTATATCTTAGTAAATTCAACAACAACAAAAAACCACCATGTTTTATTCTTCTTCCTTATAAACCCCTTATTACACTATAGTACTTATTTGCACCAGTTTCTGATATCTTCCTCTGGCTTGGGGATTTCTCTTATCTGCACATCCTCCTTCAACCTTTTCTTTTCTTTATCAGCATGTCCAGACTTTGGAGAGTATCCAAAGGTGAGCCACAAATGTGTTTAAGTGCTAGGGGAATCAAATGTAAAAGAATGATGAAAGGCAATATTTTTGATAAAATAAAAAGCTTCTATCAGAATATATTCCATAGCAATTTTCCAGAGCAAGGTCTTGAGTTTCACTGACATTGAAGTTTGACTGTAAAAGAAAATGTTGAGTAAAAATTCTAAAAGCCAATCTTTGAAAGTTCACTTGCCTGTCATTCTTTATGTTTTTCTCATACTTTAGCACATCTCTTGTCTCTTAACTTCCACAGTTGCCAGAGCTGTATGTCGAGTCCTGATGTTTTAGTATTCCATATTCCAGCCAGCAATACATTTGTATAGTAAGAACTTATGCAGTAGAACACTGGTTTAATTGGAGGTGCTTGTGTCCCTCAAGGGACATTTATCAATGTCTAGAGATGATTTTAGTTATGACAACAAAGGGCACAGAAGCTGCTGGTATTTAGTGGCAGGAAGCCAGGGATGCTCTTTAATATACCATAATATGCAGAGTGCTCTCTGACAACAAATAACGGCCCAGGCAGAAATGTCAATCATGTATTCCAAAAGAATTTGGCAGGAAATTTAAGTAATGATGATGCTCTATGTCACCAAAGCCAGCTACAACTCTCATGCTGGGAGCCTTCCCATGCCTGTGACTACGGTGAAAATATAAATATTCCAATACAGTTATATCAGTAACAGTTCAAATGTACCCTCATGCTTTTCTGTCAGACAGATTTTATCTCTCCATGTTTTTCTCAATGAAAAAGTCCCTACCCTTTCAAGGTGACTCAATGTTCTGTTGTCTATGATACAGTGTATGTGTGTGTGTATGTGTTTGTGTATGTGTTTGTGTGTGTGTGTGTGTGTGTGTGTGTGTGTGTATACTCAACCTAAGAAGCTCCATTGTGACTCAGAAATGTGAGTGGATAATATGGCTTCTAGCTCTAGCTGCCCTTGCAGTCACTTACAGAAAGCTTCATGTTGCTGAGGAAAACAATTTAAGATCATTGATTCTACATGACTCCATACGTAATTTATCCCTACACCTCTTTCATCAGTGGACTCTCTTTCATCTCTTATGGATCAGTATCCTAACATCAGGAGAGGTTTCAGGCCCCTATCAATCTATATGCAATGGTATCCACTGATGCAGATTCCCTTTGAGAGGGGGACCCAGAGACCCAAATCATAGTTTAGAGAAAAACATAGTGACATTTCTTATCATATATACCTTCCTCATTCATAGCCAGATGCCTCCAGTCTATTCTCTCTTCCTCCTCCACCCTAATTTCTTTGTGAACCTACTTTCAAGCCTTTTACAAAGAACACTGAAAGGCTCATGCAGGAATCAAGGTATCTAAAGGTCTTCCATTCCTTGATATCACCCTTTGGCCATCTCTAGTTCACTGCTAATATACATAGGAAGCAAACACCTCTGCCTCACAAGCTTGCCAACATATCCGAGGTTTTGTTTGAGCAGAAATATAGTTCCCAAGTGTAGAATGCCTTTGAGATTTCCTGTTAGCAATGCACATGCAGGCATCCCTTCCTAGCTCAGCAGTATTTTTTCAAAAATTAATGATTAGACAAGAACCTTGACCTTTGAAAGCAACAAGATGTGTTTTTCCCTCAGTTGTTGCTATGTTTCCTGTGGCTCCTTTGGTAATAGAAGCCAAATTCTAATATGTGTGCATGTGTGTATGTATGTATGTGTGTGTGTTTATGTGTGTGTGTGTGAGAGAGAGAGAGAGAGAGAGAGAGAGAGGCAACAGTGTAAACAAAAGATCTAAGAAAGTAAACACTTTGCTGATACTTTATAAGGACATCTTTCCTGATAATAGCTAAGAATAGAGCTAGAATGCATATTTGCCATCATGACTACTATAGTTATTTTCAACTTTCAATGTATTTTTCTCATATTTTATACCATCTATTTTATCACAGATTTAGATGCGAATTTACATTATATTTTTCTCACATACTTAAAACTATTCATTTTCCCACTTTTTAAAAAGAAAGTATTAAAAAACTGAACACTAGCTTGGCCTTCTAACTGTTAATGGAACTCAACCCAATCACATATATGTATTTGATGCATTGAGACAACAGAGTGCTATAAAATATGAGACTTCTCCCATCCCAAGCCCTACTGCAAGTACTTTACATCTATGAACTCAGATTAACCTCTTAAGGATCTGGCAATACGCACCTTTGTTGTCTCCACTTGGTTGTTGAGAAAATCGAGTCAACAAAAGATAAGTGATTTACCAAAAATCACACAGCTAAGAAGCAGTGGAGTAGGGATGTGTATCTACACCATCTTGCTGCAAAGGCCCATAAGTTCCAAATTACTGCTTATACCATTAGTCTCTATTATATGGGTTAAAGGTTAAAATGAACCATAATGTCCATGGAAACAAAGGGCCCAAACTCGCTTTACTTATTAGTGACTTAAATAAGTGAACATTAAAGGAAAAGACTATAAGTAATATTTTTGTCTTAATTTCTTTTTCATGTCACCACTGAAGAACAGAGTAATAAGCCTTACAGGTCAAAGACCAAATGTAGCTGATAGTTGAGGAGGGAGGAGAGGAAATTCCATTTTTCTTCAAGTTTAAATTGAGCAAGAAGACTGACCAGACTTGCTGCACAGCCTACTGAATTCACTCACGACAGCAAGAGGCTACTATTAATTTAAACTTGTGATAAGACAAATGTTTTCTTGAATATCTGTTATGATGAGCCAAGCAAAGTAGTCAGAAGCTAGGCAGATTTGGAGACTCGGGTCATGTCCCCATTTCCTTCTGGAGGCACAAGTAAGATTTTTATGAGTGAAAAATGCACATGCAATGATGTTAAAAAATATCTTCAATTGTGGTTAGCCACTTCCACAACTAATTCTGAATATTCTCTTGTTGCTCACAGTTTATGAATGATTCCAGAGAGGTGAGCTTTCTGCAGACTTATGAGGATCCAGTACAGTTGAAATGTTGGGCTGGACAAACAGGATAGATTATTAAATGCATTTCTTGAGAGGAAGCTCTCAGCAGCAGGATGCTTTGTTTTCTAGAACCTTCTACAGGCATTTCCCAAGTACTCACTCTACATTTTCCAATCCAGAATCTGTGCATTTCAGGTCAGCTGTGGTGTGGATACAAAGCAGCCCCATGCCAGATCCACTCACACCCAGTCAGGGCATCTGAATTCCCTTTCTTACATGGAGTGTCTTAGAGTGTTTTCAGGATACACTTGCTGAGAGTGTTTTATCTCTCCTTATATAAAACCTCTCACCAGAAGATTCAAAGCTTTAAGTTCATCTACCATAAAGAATGAACCTCATGGATTCTGCTTTATTGCATTGGAAACAAAACTCAATTTCCTGGAACAATAAACACTGTGGATTTCTTTGGTACCTGTTCTAAGTTGGAAATAAATTGCACCTTGAGATATCCACTAACTCACCATCTACCTTCCTCTCATTTCCTTTATTTTCTTTCTAGGCCCTGAAAGCTTAGGATATAGCACTTCAACTTTTACTTGTTCAAAGAGGACTGGAATTTATATTCTTTGTCTTTCTGAGAGGATCCTACAGATGGCAAAATATGTGGCTCCCCTCTGGTTCCTTTCCTGAGGTCCAAACACTTAGATCAGCAAGGAGGCAAACCCCAGAGCAGATTCTTGAGTACTGAGGCTACAGACAGCAGGCGGGAGAATCCAGCATGATTTGGATTGAACAGCACAGCAAAACTTTTGTGTGAAAATCAGAGCCTTCAGACATAGAAATAGATTGTTCATAGAAATAGATATGAAACTTTCAATAAAAAGCTGTTCCAAAGATTTTTTATATGAAAATGACATTGTGTTAGGTCTATAAAACTTGAGAACTTAAAAGACTTGACTAATGTTAATGTTCATGCTCTTGAATGAGAAATAAAACAGAAGGAAGGAAGGAAGGGAGGAAGGAAGGAAGGGAGGGAGGGAGGGAGGGAGGGAGGGAGGGAG
>PVHP010029535.1:0-22263 GCA_004024765.1 Zapus hudsonius
AAAAAAAAATTTAATAAAATAAAATGAGGGCTGGATGGATTGCTAAACAGTTAAGAGCACTTGCTTGCTGCAAAGCCTGATGGCCCAGGTTCGATTCCCTATATCCATGTAAAGCCAGATGAACTAAGTGGCACATGCATTTGGAGTTCCTTTACAGTGGCAGGAGGCCCCAGTGTGTCCATTTCTTCCCTCCCTCTTCCCTCCCTCCCTCCCTATCTATCTATCTCTGCTTGCAAATCAAAATATTTTTTAATGATGTATTTTAAAACATTTGGGCTGGGGCAATGGATCACAGTTAAAGGCAGTTACTTGCAAAGACTGCTGGCTGGGTTTAAATGAACTCCAGTACCCATATAAAGCCAGACACAAAAAATGGCACATGCATTTGGAGTTCATTTGCAGAGTTAAAGAGACTCTGGTGTGCCCATACTCTCTCACACACACACATGGGCAAATAAATAAATGAGTACTTTTGTAAAAACTGTTTGACACACAAAGAGTGTGTGGGGTGGGGGGAAACCTGGCTGCCTCCTGTGCTATCCATATCCCCCTACCCCATAGATTGATCCAGTATGCCCACTGAGGAGGATATTCGGTGGAATGGGGACAAGGAGGAGAGAAATGGGTTTACCAACATAATATTTGCTAATACAATGTATCTAATTTTAGACACTAAAGATATCAATTTAAAAAAAACTAATGTTTAGCACATCGATATTTATTTATTTGTTTGTTTGTTTATTTATTTTTGGTTTTTTGAGGTAGGGTCTCGCTCTAGTCTAGGCTGACCTGGAATTCACTATATAGTCTCAGGGTGGCCTTGAACTCACGGAAATCCTCCTACCTCTGCCTCCCAAGTGCTGGGATTAAAGGCATGCGCCACCACGCCCGGCTATATTTGCTTATTTCTATTAAAGTTCTTCATGTTATAGAAGACAGTCTGTTTCCTGCATCAGATCATGAGAGTCAATTTTTTAAGTGTTTTATCAGAAAAGTTTTAAATATTTATAAAAATAGAAATGTATCATGAGTTTCCTTCCATGAACCCACCACCCCATTTCTAGGATTAATACTTCATGAATAATCCTGCTCTGTGTACACTCTGTCCTCTTCCCCTCATTGAAGCAACTGATCTGAAATATATCCTATCACTTCATCAATAAATATTTCAGTATATGTCAGAAATGATTCTTTGAAATAGTGTAAGATTTTTATTACATCTAAAAAATACCAATAATTATTTGATGACATCACAAATCCAGTTGTGCTAGGTGTGGTGGTGCATGCCTTTGATCCCAGGCAGAGGTAGGAGAATCACTGAGTTCTAGGCCAGCCTGGACTAGAGTGAGACCCTACCTCAAAAAAAAAAAAAGTCCAATTGCTGTTTGTGGGACCCTGCTGAGAGGCATAGAGGACACAGGGTTAAAAGAAAGTTGAGACTGCCCTGAAACCCCAATTATCCCACCCTGAGACCAGCAGAAGTTTTAGCCGTCTCCTTCCCTCCCCAAACCTCGAGCCACCTGGTGGGCCCCAGCAAACCCTGATAAGCCCAGGCAATTCAAGGCCTGAGTTTACTGGAGTTCACATAATCCAGCTATAAGGTAATAACAAGGCTCAGGCAACAAAAAAGTCCCTCTAGCTTATCTATGCAGCTGGCCCCTAACAATCCTTTCATGAAACATCCACAGACCACCCTGCTCCCACCAATCCCCTTGCTGCTTATGTCCCGCCTCTCCTTTTCTTTCTAAATAAAAGCAACCTCCCTCCACCTAATAAACGAGCTCTTCACTGCAAGTGTCTCCCGGGTGGCTGTGCCCACTGGCTCACCGCTGTCCCAAGACTCTGTTCACCCAGTTGCATGGATGAACCGGGGTGTTAGTGTATAATGACCTCCCAAGTAATCCACAGACCACAGTTGCTCAATCTCTAATTGTGTCACACTTGTATTGATTTGGATTTTGTCTTTCTATCAAGTGGGGATTTGTCTTGAGTATCTCTGTAAAGGCCCCTATCCCCCCACACTTCCTTCGTTTATCTTCACTTGCAATAATATATTGTTGAAGAAACAGATCATCCGTCTGGTAGAGTATCCTATAAAGTAGATTTTGCTTTTATATTCCCATATGTCTTATTTCTCTGGTCCCCCATGTCTCATAAATTTAAAGTTCCATTTTGTCAAAACTACTTCATAGGAATGGCTAGTCGGCCTTTTAAAAATCGTGTTCATAAGCCATTTTTCAGGAGATTCCAGAAGCAAGAAAGATTTATACTGATCAAGAAGATGGGGACTGGGGAGATGGCTCAGTCAGTAAAGTGTTTCCTACATAAGCATCAGGACCTGAGTTCAGATCCCCAGTATTCATAAAAAGCCCTGCACTGCAGCACATGCCTGTAATCTCAGCACAGGGGATGTGGAGTCAGGAGGACCCCTGGTGCGTGCTGGCCAGCTATCAGTCACCTTCCCATTGGGACAAAATAATCTGACAAAAAAAATTTAAAGACAACAGGAGTCCTTCCCTAGAAAGGAGTTCTCCTATCCTGGAATTAAGATTCCTGGAAGAATTCAACCTGAACCTGGCTGGTTAGCTCAGTCTCCCTCCAGTACCAAGAAAAGGCTCAAAGCTTGGTCTCTAGGTAGACTTTACTCTGACCCTGCCTTCTCATGGACAGGAGTTTTCTGTAGTCTCCTCTTTCCTTCTCTTAAGCACTTTAAATTCTATTATCTTTAAAAAAGAGAGAGAGAGATGGTCCAGCAGTTAAGGTGCTTGCCTGCAAAGCCTAACAACCCAGGTTCTATTCCCCAGTACCCACATAAATAAAGCCAGATACACAAACTGGTACATGCATCTGGAATTCGTTTGTAGTGTGGCTAGAGGCCCATTCTCTCTCTTGGTCTTTCCCTTCCTCCCTCCCTCCCTCAAATCTAAACTTATCTTTCAGGAGAAGTTGTTTAATTGTTGGCTTTCTGGTTTGGGGGATTGTATTTTTTGGGTGGGTTGTTATAATATATAGGACAATTTGTTATGTTTTAGAACAGAGATTATCCCAATACATACAAAGAAAAGGAAATAAAATGTGTTTGTCTTTTTCCTGCATGGTAGTGCACATTTGTAATCACAGCACTTGGGAGTTCAAAGTTAGCCTGGGCTACCTAGAAAGAACTTGTTACTAAAAACAAATAACAATTAAAAAAAAACTTAGCATGTCCTGACCTCAGTATTGTGCATAAGGGGGAAACAATCTGCCCCTAGACACTGTTACCACAAACCAAATCACAGGTGGACTTTTCAGTATGAATTTGAATTGCCTATGTGACCTGCAAAAGACTCATTTGGATATTTAGGTTTAAAGTGATCAGGGTTGGTAGCCTACCCAGGCAACCTACAGAAGCAATCATTCTATGCAGAAGTACCTTGAAAAGGATTTGAAACAATTCCATAGGTAAGTCACCAAGTTGATCAGCAGCTCCCAGGAAAAGGCCGTGTTACATTAAGCAAAAGCAACAAACTACAGACTCAAGACTAGCCAACACTTCCCAATACTAGGATGATCTGATGCGGAGTAATTTTATAAATGTTAACTTTGCTGAAAGAAATTAGTGAGAAGCTAGAAAGTAAGCAAAGGACAAGGCACTATAAAGAACGACCAAGCATATTTGAAAAGAAACAAGTTCAATACATGTAAGAGCACCTGATAATTTAGCCTGGTGTGGTGGTACATGGCTATAATCCCAGCATTTGGGAAGTGGAGACAGGAGGACCAGAATTCAAGGTCATTTTGAGGTACTTAGTCAGTTGGAGGGCAGCCTGGGCTATATGAGATTGTCTTTAAAAAAAAGAAGATGGGACAGAAGGAATCTGAGAGAGTGACATGGAGCTCTGGTATCCAGTCGTGAGAAGGCCATTGTAGTAATGAACTTACACCAGGTGTGGCTGCCTGCACATGAGGGAGGGGCTTGGGAGGTCACTTTCCTCCCTAAAGAGATAATGAGTTAAAGGGTTCCAGGGAGGGGGAAGCATTCTCTTCCATGCACAGGAGTATGGTAGAGTAAGGGGGCTGAGAAGGTGTAAAAGGGGAGATTGTTGTAGTTACCTTCACATTGCAAAACACCTGACCAAAAGCAGCTGATTGAAGGAAAGTTTTTATTTCAGCTTAAAGTCTCAAGGGAAGCTTCATGATGTCAGGGGAAGCAGGCATGAGCAGAAGCTGGCCCACTTCTGCCACAGCAGGTAGAAAAGAACATCGGGAGAGTGAGCCAAACTCTATCAACACTAAAGGAAGCTGGCTATAACACCCCTAAATCCATCCCCAGAAACACACCACCTCCAGCAAGGTTCCACTCCCAAATTGCCATGATCTGGGGACCAAGCATTCAAAACACATGTGTCTATGGGGGACAGCTAATTCAAACCACCAAAGATATGTATTATCAAAATATGCTTTATATCTATGAGAATGTAAAAAAAAGCCACCAATTTTTAAGAAGTTGGAAACCAAATGAGTACCGAATAATTTAAATTAGAAATGCTGAGAGATGACAGAGCATATTACATACAATGAATACCTAACAGTAGTGGTATTGTGGAGAGAATCGGTGTGTTGAGATATAGACCTGCAGAAACCATACAGCATGCAGTACGCTCAGTGTACTAAGTACAAATAGATGAAAGGTTCTATCACAGCGCAATGACTCCAAGTGTGGTAGTTTGAATAATGTCCCCCAATAGAATTTATTATAATTGTGTTTATTAAATTAATTGTCTCCAGGCTTCTGGCTGGAGGAAGTGTCACTTTGGCCTAGCCTCCTGGGGACTGGCCCTTTCTAATTTGGATGCAAAATACTAGGGATACATATGCAAAAGAAGCCGGAACCCAGTCTGGCAGTTCTGCATTTTGTGAATTACAGGGTTACAGTGTGCTGGCTTGCTTGCTTCTGGAGGTGCTGTTTCTCTCTCTGCTTGCTTCTGTGAAAGTGGGGCCAGCCTTTTTCCTTAACTTCCCCTGGATCTGTTCAATAAATACTTTTCCTCCCCATAATTGTGCCTGGTTTGGAGATTCATCCCAGCAGCATGTGGCTGACTACGACACCAAGTCTGAAAGGTTTTAAATAATGCAGTCTCACTTTTTTGAGATAAGGTGTCATGTAGCCCAGGCTGGCCTCAGACTTAATATATAGCCGAAGATGACCTTGAACTTCTGACCCTTCTGCCTCCATCTCCCAAGTGCTGGGATTACAGATATATGCCACCATACCCAGTTTAATCAGGTTTTATGCATGCTAGGCAAGTGTTATATAGCAATTTCCTTCCACTTGGAACATATCTTCCTGGAGAGAAGCTCATTAGGAAGTCACAAATTGAAACATAGGCTCAGGGAGTCAATAAGACCCAGGATGTGAATATTTCACAGTTCCAGAGATTTATAAGATCCAAAAGACTTCCCTTCCCTAAGGTCTTAGAAGGAACAAGGGGCTGGAGAAATGGCTCAGCAGTTAATGCACTTGCCTGGAAAACCCAATGATTCAAGTTTGATTCCCTAGTAACCATGTAAAGCCAGATGCACAAAGTGGTGCATGCATCTGGAGTTTCTTTGCTGGAAGCCCTGGCATTCTCTCTCTCTCTCTCTCTGTTTACAAATAAATAAAAATATTAAATAAAAAAGAACTACTTAGAAGAAAAACTCTCCTACCCGCTGAGATGCAGTGAGCTCCAGAGATATAGCTCCCATGAGTAGTTACCTATGCTGCAGTGGCTTTTTCTGTGATCAGCTGCCTTTGAATCACCCATGCTCCTATAAGCAATCCCCAAACACTCATTGGCTTACCAAATTGGACTTCAGTGTTCTGTCAGTCTATGGGTCTATGGAGAACAGACTTTTGTTCACATATCCCCAGGAAAATTTGGCGTAACAAATGGCGCCCAAACAGAGACAGACAGAACCAAAGGTGAGTTAAGGAGGAATAGTTGCATGGCCCCTTGCAATGGGTGCTGAGTCATACATCTGAGTCTGATCTATCTGAGGGGGAAGCATCCACAGGAGCATGGGTGATTCATTTTCCCTACTTACTGTTGTGGCGATTGAATGCTCCTTAAGATGGGTGATAAGATATACAACCAAGGCCAAGCAACCTGTGAATGGGAGATGCACGAAGGAGAGGAATTACCAGGGTGGTAGACTTTCTCTTAAGTAGAATGGGGTGGCAAGCATTCTTGACAGTTTGGGTTCATTGGATGAATCTGGGATGTCCTGAGAATGGCTGAAGGTCTAGAACAAATATTGAAGTCCCTGAGTGCAATGAATAAGGGACAAGAGTGTTGGCAAGCTTAGAGAGATGCAGCTGACTGGATGACTGCCCAGAGAGAATTTGATTGTGTGAAGGAGGAATTACAAAGAGAAAAGGACACAAGGTGAGGTCGTCCATGTTAGCCTATGATTTTGTCAAAAAATGGGATAAAAGAGAGGATAAGATGGAAGTATTGTCTTGCCATTTCTTATAGCTAGGAGGCCCAGTGGGGAAATAATACAATTTAGGTCTTTGCTAAAAAGCCCTTCCTGAATCCAAAAACTTAGAACCCATAGAAAGAGTTGGAATCCTGAAAAAGAAGAAAATGAAATCAAATGATAATGAAAGAACTGAGCATGAGCAACGAGGTAATGTACGATGCTCAGTACACATGGCCAGTCAGGACTGTGTTTTCTGGAGTGAAGGAGGTTAGTTCAGGAAGGACCACACGATGAGTATAGGGCGTCTGTGCTTTGCCTGAGCCTCATGACGGAACACAATCTAGGACTGGCTCTGGAGGATTTCAGTAAAGTAGATGAGCATGCAAATTAGGTTTGTAAAATGCTAAACTGAACAAGATGGGATAAGGAAATAAAAGGCAGGAAAAGGGGGACTGCCCCAAGCCACTGCAAAGCAAAGGGCCAGGTTTGTGTTGAGCCAGGAGTTTCTAGGGAAAACATTAACAGAAAACCAATGGGCCTTTGAAAAGCTCTAAAGCCTGTTCTACACAAGGGAGATGATAGGGAGATACCAGTGAGCCCCGCTGAACCAGTTGCTGTTCAGCTGGAGGAAGGAGCTTTTATAGTGGGGTGGGGAAGGGACCACAAAGGCTACTTCCCTAATCGTGTGGCCAAGGTTGCCCGCAAATGAAGAACATTCTAGGTGACCAGAGGCCTCCATGCTGAACTGCAGATTCACTGGACTGCCATTAATGTGCACATTATCCAGGCTTGGGTGGATGCCGGAACCGGGTGTGCCTTGGTTCCTGGTGGTCTCCTGGAGCACGAGAGGCCATAGGCATTAGCTGTTGGACATGGAGATGAACTGGGACAGATGAAAAAAATGTAAGCAGCGCACACTTAAAGTATATAGGAGATAGAGAGTGTTCCTCCAGCCCTGGGCCTCTTCAGAAACCAGGTGTGACCCATGGAAAGGTAAAGGCCAGAATCCTGGCCCAGAGTCTGTCAGAACAGAAGCGCTGGCTTCAGTGATGTTAGGGTGCAGTTCTTGAGTTGGGCTGAGCAGTGCACACCAGCTCCATTGAGACATCAGAGCAAGGAACACATGCACAGCTACCCTGTGGCAGTGGCGGCACCCCAAGGATGCAGAGGTCAGATAGCTCACAGAAAATGACCGTGGATTATGGAGGGCTAAATTAGGGTCCCCCCCTCCATGCTGATGTCTCCATGCAGAATTTCTCCTTTGAAGAAACAGTTCATACAAATGATAGAATCTTCTCATGCTGTATCAGACCTTGCTAACATTTTTACTTCAGCATCTCCTTAGCTGCTGGCTCATGAGAACAGTCAGTATTTGCTTCAAATGAATGATGGTGGGCCTTCAGAGATCCTGTCCATTTCTGCTAAAACGTCTCCATTACATGGATGTTTTAATGTTAATAGAGTTTAAAAAGGCATCTGAAAACGCTTTTCCAGCAATTAAGGTTGAAAAAAGGTATCCTGCATGAATAGGGAATGGCACACCCAAGAGGCTTAAAGCTGTCTTTGTTTGTAAAACCTGGCAAACAGGCTGGGGTAAGTAAGGTCAGTGGGTAAGGCTGCCTGACACTTAAGCATGATCAGCTGATCTGAATCCTCAGAATCCACATAAAAAGCCAGATGCTGTGGTGGGCAACTCTAATCCCAGCATGTGCATAAGGAGAAGAAAGGTGTTAACAGCAGAATTTCCCAGAAAGCCATGGGACAGCCAGTCTGATGAGTGCAGCAGAGAAGAGACCCTGCCTCAAAACCAAGGTGAAAGTACTTGACCCTGAAATTATCCTTTGACTTCCACCTGCACACACACACACACACACACACACACACACACACACACACACACACACACACACCAATCAGAGCAAGCACTCCAGGGACCAAGGATTGTCCATCAGTTTGCCAAGCCCTGAACTCACGTTGGTAATCTGGAGTGAGCTGCACTTTTGAGAAAGCGTGGAGAACGCCTGTGTATTGAAGGCCTCCGCGCACAGACGGACAGTCAGCTTCACAGACATCACTCATTGTGCATTTTCCATTTGTTGGAGTCATTTATTGGAGTTCTTTTATTAGACTCGCTTATGTGATATCTATACTAACACATTTTAAATTTGCTTCTTTTTTGTTTGTATATGTCAGGGTGCAAGACCACTTTAGGGTTGCTGGCCCTCTACTTCCACCTTGTTTGAGACAGGGTCTGTCTTGCTGTTTGTTGCTGGAAAGGCCCAGCATTAGCTGACCCACACACTTCAAGATTCTAAATTGACCTCCCATTGATGTAGGTGCATTAGGATAACAGCCATGTGGGCCATTTTACTTTATGTGGGTGCTGGGGATGGAGTTGTCAGGCTTGCAGAGCAAGTGCTTTTAACCTTTTAACTGAGGACCCATCTCCCCAGCCCCAGCACTATGCATTTAATACTGAGCTATCATTGCATTCTTTTGATAAACCCTACTCAGTAAGATGGACACTGGATTGGATCATGCACTCATATTCTTATTAGAGTTTTCAGTCCTCTATGAAAAAATTAGTCTAGGGCTGGAGTGATGGCATTTGCTTGCAAAGCAGAAGGACCCAAGTTTGATTCCCTAGTACCCATGTATAGCCAGATGCACAAGGTGGCACATGTTTTTGGAGTTTGTGAGCAGTGAATGGAGGCACTGGTGCACCCATTCTCTCTCTGTTGGCCTCTTCCTCTCTGTCAGATAAGTCAATAAATAAAATATTTTTAAAAAAATAGTCTATGCCTTTTTTGTCTGTTTTTTGTTTGTTTGTTTGTTTTGTTTTTGGTAGGGTCTCACTCTAGCCCAGGCTGATTTTACTATGTAGTCCCATGCTGACCTGGGACTCATGACAATCCTCCTACCTCTGCCTCCCAAATGCTGAAATGAAAGGCATGTGCCATCACTCCTGGCTCATATTTTTATTTTTTATTAATTTTCTAAGTTGTTACACAAAGTCATAGTTTCACCATGGCATCTTTATACATATATCATTAGAGTCTTATTCTTTCTTTTTTTTAAAACAGAAACAGAAAGCCTGCTGAAATTTCTTTTTTTAAAATATTTTATTTATTCATTTTTCAAGCAGAGAGATACAGAGGGAGGGAGAGAGAGAGAGAGAGAGAGAGAGAGAGAGAGAGAGAGAGAGAGAGAGAGAGAACCAGGGCTACCATCTTGTGGGTCTGGCTTATGTGGGTACTGGGGAATTGAACCCAGGGCCTTAGGCACTGGAGGCAAGTGCCTTATCCGCTGAGCCATCTCTCCAGCCCTTATTCTTTCTTACATTAAATCTATGTTGCTTTTTTAAGTGAATGTATCATCTACATAGTATGCAATGTATACTAATGAAAGATATTAATATATATTAATATATAAGAATGTAGCAGTCCATAAATCCCAAAACACATTGACTGTTTTTATTTTGTTGTTGTTTTCTGAGACAAGGCTTTTTTTTTTAAAACTGTTCATTGACAACTTCCATACATATAAATATGTCATGACCAGAGTCCCCTCCCACCACCTTACCTTTTCCCCTTTTCGAATCCCCTCCAATGAATTCCTTCTTTCCAACAAGTTTCTTCTGAGGTAAGTCTAGGCTGACCTGGAATTCACTATGTAGTCTCAGGGTGGCCTCAAACTCATGGTGATTCTCCTACCTCTGCCTCCCAAGTGGTGGGATTAAAGACGTGTGCCACCACACCGGGCTAGTCTCTTCTATTTTATTTTTTATTTTTGGTTTTTTTGAGGTAGGGTCTCACTCTACTCCAGGCTGACCTGGAATTCACTATGTAGTCTCAGAGTGGCCTCGAACTCACCACAATCCTCCTACCTCTGCCTCCCGAGTGCTGGGATTAAAGGCGTGCACCACCACACCCAGAAAGTCTCTTCTATTTTAAAGTCATTATTTTCCCCTTCTATGATGCAGGTCTTGTGTAGGTAGCATCAGCCACTGTGAGAACATGAATACCACAGCTACTTTTTGTCTAGAAGACAGTATTGTCAGTATTCCTCCCCTTCCTTTGTTAAGACAATTTCTTGATATATAACCCAGTCTGGTTTCAAACATGGGATCCTCCTGCCTCTGCCTCTCAAAGGCTAGGATTATAGGAATTCATTGTCATGCCCAGTTAGATTTTCTAAATTAAGGTGATAAGTAGAGAATTGTTGAAAACCAAAATATTTGTGCTTCATAAGGCTATTCGAGTGCTTGATTTTATTAACATATAAAACACCGGCCACCAGGAGACCCGGGTTCTAACCTTTCTCCTTTCTTCCAGGTCACACAACCTTCAGCAAACTTCATATTTATAAGGGTATTCTGAATAGATGCATTAACCAAAAACTCTTCCAACAGGTCAGTAATTTTTCTGAATTTTAAATTTATTTTTCTCAATGCTGAAGCCAGAAAAAGTATATTTAAAATGTGAAAGTATTTTGGAGACGGAATAGGATGGGGCACTTGATAAGTGTGAGAAAAGTGACATTTCTTACCTTTGACATAAACAACAAAATTCATGTGTTGAACTTTCACACTGAGCTCCATTAATATGCATAACCAATACATGCTACTCAAAATGAAAATAAAACTATATAAGAACAGCATAGAGCTGGAGAGTTGGTTCAGTGGTTAAGGCACTTGTTTCCAGTGCCTAAGACCCCGGGTTTAATTCCCCAGGACCCACATAATCCAGACCCACAAGGTGGTGGCCCTGGTGTGATCTCTCTCTCTCTCTCTCTCTCTCTCTCTCTCTCTCTCTCTCTCTCTCTCTCTCTCTCTCTCTACCTATTTGAAAATGAATAAAATATTTTAAAAAAAAGAACAGCATACTTCTCTATCTGCCCCTGGAAATAGATCAAGCAAAGTGATAGTCCAGTCTGTAAACGGCATGAGGGTTGATCAGTCATTAATTATACCACAGCAAATGTCCTTCAGCCCAGTTCCCTGCACTGGAATGTACTGCCTGATATGTACTCATAACAAAGGGAGCAATCTGGAACCTGACTTATCGTATCAAGATAGAAATTAGAACTCCATTTCCCCCTGCACTTGACTCCAGTGTACATAATCTGACCTTGACCTGAAGTACTCTTTAGGATGAATGTTAAGAGACTTTCTGCCCTTCCAAGTCAAGTACTCCCCCACACCTTTGTTCATTTATGCTTTCCAAAAAGAATAAAAGAGACCCTTCATATTATAGTTGCTATTGCCAAGCAGATAATGTGAAAATCCAGACTGGCACAATTCTATTCCAAATAAGGATTATTTACTTTTTTTATATTATTATCCATAATTAGATACACTTAATAAGGGAATAATGTGTTGATGTCTCCACTTCCCCTATTTCCCTCTTCCCTGTCCCCAGTTAGTTGGAAATCCTCCTCTGTGGGCATTCTGGATCAGTCCATGGGGTACGGGGTTGTAAACAGCCTAGAAGTCAACCCAGTTCCATCCCCCTTTGCATGTTGTTACTGAGGGGGCAATGTCTCTGGATATTCTCCCCCACCATGTCTCTTACAATTTTTCCACCCCATCTTCCGCTCAGTTCCCTGAGTCATGGTGGGATTATTTACTTTTAAAAATGTCACATTTCAGGACATGAGCAGATAGGTCAGTGGATAAAGGACCAGAGTTCAAATCTCCAGCATCCATGTAAATGCCTGTATTTCCAGCACTAGGGAGTCAGAGATGGGATCCTTGGGGGCAAACAGTCTAACTAAACTAGCCAAATTCTGCATTCAAATGAGAGGCCCTGCCCTGTAAATAAAGTGAAAAGTGATGTTGAAAACACCCCACACCAACCTTGACCTCCATTCATATACATGTGCCCACACGCATATACAAACATACAAATCACATACACAAGCACATGCACATGCAAAAAAAAAGAAAAATAAGAAAGAAAGAAAGGAAGGAAGGAAGGAAGGAAGGAAGGAAGGAAGGAAGGAAGGAAGGAAGGAAGGAAGGAAGGAAGGAAGGAAAAGAAAAAGAAATCTCATGTTTCCTTAAAGAACTTAAGTAATTTCAATACAAAAAAATCTTTGTCCAACATTTTCTGGAATATATCTCCAACCATCAAAGAACATGCACTGGCCTTTATCTACAAGAAAAGGTAAAGGAAAGAATCTTAATCAAGTCAATGTCTACACACGCAGAGGGCATAAAGCTGCCTATCACAGTCCAGGTGTGTATGAATCATTGCATTACTTCTTTAAATCAGAGTAACCTCAAGGTCATCATTCCACTGAGACAACACAAAGCTCAGTTGTGGCAGCTTTCTTCATCCAACATCAAACAGACACACACACCTGGAATCCCAGCAGTCAGGAGATGAATGAAGTAGGATTGCAAGTTCAATATCATCCTCAGCTACTTATAAAGTTGGAGGACAGCCTGGGCTACATCATGTAGCTCCATCTTTTTTAAAAAAAAAAAAGCATATCAATGCTCACATTCATTTGGCCTGTGGTATTTTGAATATGAAATGTATCCCATAGCCTCATGTGGGGTTTTTGTTTGTTTGTTTTTGTTTTTTGCAAGGAGAGAGAGAGGGCCTCCAGCCACTGCAAATGAACTCCAGATGCATGTGCCAACTTGCACATCTGGCTTACATGGGTATTGAAGAACTGAACTTGGGTCACTAGGCACTTCAGGCAAATGCCTTAACCACTGAGAAATCTCTCCACCCGCTCATGTGTTTTATTTTAATATTTTATTTACAACTTTTCTAAATATAGACAATAAACCATGATAATCTCCTCCCACCACCCTCATTCCCCCTCCCAAATCCACTCTCCACTGACTCCCTTCTTTCCAACTAGTTTCTTTTCTATTTTGATGCCATCATTGTTCCCTCCTATTATTAAGATCCAGTGTAGTTAGTATCAGCCACTGTGAGGTCATGAATATCAAGGCTACTTTGTGTCTAGATGTCAATATTGTAAGCATTCCAACTCTTCTGTGGTGGTTTGATTCAGGTGTTCCCCACACACTTACGTGTTCTGAATGCTTGATCCTCAGCTGAAGGCAATTTTGGAATTGGAACGTTGTTAGACCTGTGATGTTGAGGACGGGCTTATGGGTATTATAGTCAGCTTCCCCTTGCCAGTGTTTGGCACACCTTCCTGCTGCTGTTGGCAGTGCTGTGGTGGAGGTGATATCCACCCTCTGCTCATGCCATCATTTTCCATACCATCATAGAGTATCCCCTCAAGTATGTAAGCCAAAATAAGCCTTTTCCTCCACAAGCTGTTTTTTGGTCAGGTGTTTTGTGCCAGCATTGAGACATTCACTGCACCAGTAAAATTGGTACCATAAGAGTGGGGTCATTTCTGCTAGAAACGTGACTGTGTGGCTTTTGACCTTTTGGGACTAATTTGTAGGAGGAGTGCAGTTGGATTTGAAACCTTGGCCTAAGAGACTCCTTGAAGTGCTGCAAATACAGCTTCATGGACCATTTTGGTCAGTGTTGAAAGACCTAAATGCAATAAGAACTATGGACTGTGAGGCTTGCCTTATGAGGGTGAGAAAGAGCTTTGTTGAAACTGGTGTAAAAGCAGTGTGTATGCTGCATCCTGCCTGCATGCGTCCTGATAATTTGTGCATAGTTGTGTTGTATAGAAATGGACTGGTTTGAGCAGATGTGTATGGCACAGAAAGAAAGGAAATATTTGGGCTGAAACTCTTGCCTGTTCAGCTGCAATTGTTTGGGAGATTACAACTATTGAAATTGGGCCAGGTGATCTGTATTGGAACAGCAGAAAGAATGCAGACTCTTTCGAAGTAAGGGGTATGAATGCTGAAGGAGTTTTCCTGCTCTTCAATGTTGGCTTTACTCCCCCTTCCCATTAACAAGTTGGTAGCCCACCTGGAACTATGGATTATGACAAATGCAGGAAAGGGAGAGTCTTTGGATTTGCAATACAGATTTTTGGAAATGGCCATGGGCAGTGTGAAGCAGGCTTGTTGGATTACATGTGTGGAGGCCTGATAGAGACATGAGGATGAACCATGGGTTGCAGTGGAGACCCAGTGGAGATGCCAGGACTATGGAATGGCTGCCAAGGAGAGCTGCCAGCACCAATGAAGTATACCCGGGGATATGTACAACCAAGCTGATGGGGCAGAATTGAAACTCCAGAGACCCATCACTAGTTAGAATGATCAAACTTGGAGATTTGGTATTGGCCAGAGTTTTATGACTTGCAGTTACAGAATTTGACGTTTGCCTTGTTTGTTTGAATTTTGTGTTGGTTCAATCTTTCTTTGGTATGCCCAATGCCATCATTTGCAGTGTGAATATTCTGTGCCATTAGGGATTTTTTTTTAAATTTTGGCTCAGTTAAAAGACCTTGGACTATGGGGATGTTTGAACATTATTGTGACTGATAAAAACTATGGGGACTTTTAAAGGTGGAGTAAATGCATTGCATTTTACATCATGTATGGTTGTCAGTTTATGGGGGCCAGGGGCAGAATGTGGTGATTTGATTCAGGTGTCCCCCATAAACTGATGTGTTCTGAATGCTTGATCCCCCCGCTGTTGAGGTCAGCTTTCTAGTTGCTGCGCAGAAAGAACCCAACCAAAGGGGCTTATGGAGGAATAGGTTTATTTGGCTTACAGACTCTAGGGGAGACCATCCTGTCAGGGAAAACAATGGCATGAGCAGTGGGGTGGACATCACCTCCGCCACAGCACTGGAAACAGCGGCAGGAAGGTGTGCCAAATACTGGCAAGGGGGAGCTGGCTTATAACCCCATAAGCCCGCCCCCAACAACATAGCTCTAGCGAGATTGTAATTCCCAAACTGCCATCAGCTGAGGATCAATCATTGAGAACACATTCGTTTGTGAGGGACACCTGGATCAAACCATGACACCAGCTGATGGCAATTTTGGAATTAGAACCTTGTTGGAGGTATGTTGTTGGGGGTAGGCTTATGGGTGTTATATCCAGCTTTCCCTTGCCAATGTTTGGCACACTCTCCTGCTGCTGTTGTCCACCTAATGTTTATCAGAAGGTAATGTACAGCCTCTGCTCATGCCATCATTTTCCCTGCCATCATGGAGCTTCCCCTCAAGTCTATGAGCCAAAATGAACCCTTTCCTCCACAAGCTGTTTTTGGTTGGGTACGTTTTCCCAGCAAGTAAAAGCTAACCACAATACTTTCTTTCAGCTCTTACATTCTTTCCATCACCTCTTCTGCATTGGACCCTGAGCCTTGAAGGACGTGATAGAGATGCCTCACTTTGTGCTGAACACTTCACTGTCACTTCTTTTTAGCACTATGGTGAGTTTTGAGCCACCTCAATGGTCACCACCATTTGAAAAAAAAGAATCTTCTCTAACCAAAAGTGAGAGTAGACAGGCCCAGAATTGAATTGTCCCCACAGTGAGATATTGGCTAGAGAGACCAATGAGGTCCTCAAAATAATGAAAGCCATTTCCAGGCCGGGTGTGGTGGCACACGCCTTTAATTCCAGCACTTGGGAGGCAGAGGTAGGAGGATTGCCATGAGTTCAAGGCCACCTTGAGACTACATAGTGAATTCCAGGTCAGCCTGGACTAGAGTGAGACCCTACCACAACCCCCCCCAAAAAATAATAATAATGTAAGCCATAGCCAAAACACTTAATTACCTGCCATAGCTAAAAGGTAAGACCCTATTGCTGAAGACACCACAGCTCCAGTTTGATTTCTCAGTGACCTGCAGCCCAAGCATGTGGAGCCGTCAGCAATAGAGTCTTATTGTTCAGTTCTGGTGGGCCACCAAGAGCCTTGACAAAGACCTGTAATGTTTTGGAGGCATCAGGGGCCTCCCTGGCCAACAACTCACTGGAAGGTACCCCACCCAGCCCCTCAGCCCCTTCTTAGGTAGATGGGGTCATGATCTTTCTATGTAGCCCAAGCTAGTCTGGAACTTAGAACCTTTTGCCTGTCTCCCAAGTACTGACATCACAGTCCTGCATCAGCTCTCTTACAGCAACTCATTTGAGTGGGAACAACCAACTAATCCCATAAAAACAGTCAGTCCTCAGAGGGCAGTGTCCCCAGTGACAAAGGCTTCCTACTAGGCTTCACCTCTTAAAGTTCCACCACCTCCTAACAACACCGACTGCACTGGGGATCAAGTTTCTACACGTGAACCCCTGGGGGATGCACTCAAATGATATCCAACCATGGCAGCTACAAAACAAGGTGACAGGTACCTCTATCAGCACGCTTTCAAGATCTCTCTTTGCCATGGAATTAGGAAAGGCTCAGAAATGTGGGGCGCTCCTTGCTGAGATGTAAAGGAGGGAAACCAGGTTACAGGTAAAGGATTCTGTGTTGTGGTTTGAACGTAAAATGATCCCCTATACTCTATAGGCTCGTGTGCTTGAACGCTTGGTCCCAAGATAGTTGTGATATTTGGAAAGCTTGTGACACTTTTAGAAGGTGGAACCTTGCCAGAGGAAGTGGGTCCCTGGAGGCAAGTCTTCCTTCAGGCCTGACAAAGTCACCAGCTCTGTCCCTGCCTCTGCCCCTGCTGCCATGACTTTCCCACTGTGAAATTTTCCATCAAAACTGTAAGCCAAAAATAAACCCTTTCCTTCCAGAAGTTGCTTCTGGTGAGGCGTTTGTTCACAGCAACAAGAAAGTAACCGATGCAAAGATCTTATGAAATTGGAGAAACTTCCTGGAAGCCAGGGTTGAGTAACTCCTGCAAATGGAGGAAAAGTGAGATCAAAAAGATGAGTTTGAAGCCAGGTATGGTGGCGTACGCCTTTAATCCCATCACTCAGGAGGCAGAGGTAGGAGGATTGCTGTGAGTTCAAGACCAGCCCTGGACTACAGAGTGAGTTCTAGGTCAGCCTGGGCTAGAGTGAGACCCTACTTTGAAGAAGGAGGAGGAGGAGGGAGTAGAAGGAGAGAGGAGGAGGAGGAGGAGGAGAAAGAAGAAAAAGGAAGAAAAAAGGAGGAAAAGGAAGAAAGAAGAAGAAGGAAGAAGAAGGAAGAAGCAAAGAAGAAGAAAGGAGAAAGAGAAGTTTGTAGTCAACAAATTAGCTTCCTATCTTAACAAATAGGAACTAATAATATATCCCTGGATCCCTGTGAAATATCAAGTTCCTGGAGAGACTCAAGTTCACTTCCAACAGCCTGTGACTCACTGCACATTGACTCGGTTATGCCACCTCCACAGAGATACTTTAGGACAATGAGACATCCCAACACGTGCCAATGAGTCTCCTGCTGTCTTGACTGGAAATACCAGCCTCCTCAGTCGGTTGACTCACACCTACCTGCAAGTCCTACTCAGTGGGTAAAGGGCAGGGGTGTAGGTGTATGGGTGTAAGCCTCATCTACTTGTGAGTAGACCATGATTTTTTTTTGTCACATATGGTTGCACACACTTGTAATCCTGCCATTCAGAAGACTGAGGCAGAAGGATTACACATTTAAGGCCAGTCTCGATTATACTGCAAGACTTTAATGACAAAACAAAAAGGAAGGAAGGAAGGAAGGAAGGAAGGAAGGAAGGAAGGGAGGGAGGGAGGGAGGGAGGGAGGGAAGGAGGGAGGGAGACACCATTATTTTCAGTCCCACAAGAGGAGTCCTAAGAAACATAGAGTTTAAATTATTTATTCGTGAGTCTTGAGATGAGGCAATAGACATAATTTAATAAAAAGGCAAAAGATTTCTATGATCTGAAGAGAAAGCAGAGTATAGTAGATACTACTTAGGTTCTGCACATTATCAAAGAAAAACAATGAAACCTGGGCACCAGCAGAGCCCTCACCTATGTAGGAAACACAACAAGGGATATGACTTGAAGGAGCTCAAAATTTGGTGGAGAAAAGTAAATTATTATGTAAATTATCATTATTATGATTAGTACATTACAATTAGCTATTCAAAATGGTCTACATTTTATATATTTGTATTTATTTACTTGTAAGCAGAGAGGGAGGGAGGGAGGGAGAGAGAAAGAAAACAAGAAGAGAATGGGTGTGCCAGGGCCTCTTGCCACTGCAAATGAATTCCAGATGCATGTGCCACTTTGTGCATCTGGTTTTACATAGGCACTGGGGAATCAAACCCGGACCATCAGGCTTTGCAAGCAAGTGCCTTAACCACTGTGCCATCTCTCCAACCCTCAAATGATAACTTTTATTTGGCACCAACATATCAGGATGTCTGCATTTGCAATGCATTCAAGAGATCCATCTTGAAGACTCCAGATGTTATTTAGGGCTCATCCCTCGAGTGTTCCTGAGCAGCTGTCTTTTTCTCAAGGTTAACCTCTCAAAATGCACCTGAAGATGAAGAACATTCTGGGCTCTGTCCTCTGTTCTTCCACCTCATTTTCTTGAGCGAGCTTCTGTCAGCTTTACTCAAGGACACACTAGAACACTTACCAGGGCAGGAAGAGCTCGGAACTCAAAGAACCAAAACAGAGAAATGTGCTTGGCTTGGAGAACTCATGTACAAGACGAATTGAGTCAAGAAGTCTCCTTCCCCTTTTTATTTGTTGTTCTGGTAAGTTCCTTAACTAGGGGGATAAGGTAAAGCTTATAGTATAGCCTTTGCCTACTATGCATGGAGTCATCTCCAGTCCTGGGAGATGGTTCAGTAGACAAACTGGTTGGCATTCAATCATGAGGGCCTGAGTTTGGATCCCCAGCTCCCATGTAAAATGACAGGTATGGTAGGTCACACGCATTCATAATCCTAGTGCTAAGGAGGCAGAAACAGGAAGACCCCAAGGCCTGCTGGTAGGTAGCCTAGACAAATTGGTAAGCTCCAGGTTCAGTGAGAGACTGTTATCTTAAAATAAGGTGGAGAGCAATAAATAAAGATACCTGACTTTGACCTCTGGCCTCCGCATGCACCTGCACATACATGTGTATCCACACACATATGAACACACTCACCAAAACACTGAAGAAAAGTTCCTTAACTAAGTAGAACACAGTGACTTATAATGGCAGCCCCATTATTTATTATGAGCCAGCTCACCTGCAAGTGTAATGTATGTTTGATCAGTTACATTCCTATGCTCCTGGAAATCTGTCAGCAGAAGGAAAAACACTGCTCTTCAGGAGTGTGTGTGACTCAGGGTGTTAAATCAAAATGGCAGTGCAGAAGTCAAACTAGAAATACCCACAGAGCCACTCTGAGTTGTGATTGGAAGCGAAGATTGACCTACTCAAAAATTTCCACTTGCCATTGACTTAGCCTCCTAAGGTGACATCATCAAAGCCATGACTCACCCAGAATAAGCCTCCTGCTCAAAAGACAGAACCACCGGGCTACGTCTGCACTGCACGTGTGCTCAGGGGCATTTCCATGTGCTGCTCTGGGGGCATCGGGACACGGCTCCTGCAGAGCACTTCTCTCCAGTGATACCAGCACACACCTGGGTTCATCCACACAGTGTCCACAGAGGACCCCTCAGTGTCATCTTGCTTTCTGATTCTGAGCTGTGTTCTGTCACCGAGGCCCCAAAGTACTCCTGTGACTGGGTTGTTCAAGTGTCTCCTGAAGACTTGTCATCTTTTGCTCTGTGTCCTGGCTGGAAGATGAGTGACATATTCTGATCTTTCCAAGACCCTGAACAAAATGGCACCCCTCATGAGAGGCCCTTTCCAAGGAGTAACAAAGCAGAGTAGGAAGGGACACTGAGGCGCATTTCTAACACAAAGTGAAACTTTGAATCTCAACTTAGACTTTGCTAGCAGGCAAAGGGATGTCACCAGATGTCTAGCCTGGTGTGGTGGTGCACACCTATAATCCCAACATTTGGGGAGGCAGAGGTAGAAGGATTGCCAGGAGTTTGAGGCTACCCTAAGACCACATAGTGAATTCCAGGTCAACCTGGGCTCAAGACCCTACCTCAAAAAAAAAACCAAAAAAGAAAAATAGGTCTTAACTATATGTCCAGGCAAGCTGGTCGGTGGTAGAAAACCCACGCTCTTTCTCAAGATTGTACTGCTGTTTCCCCCATATCACCATCATGGGCAGGCAGGTAACTCCGCCCTTTGCCTCAGCTTTCTATAAACCAGGTCTTTGAGTTCCTTTTTACAAACTCAGTAGCTGCCAAAGAGATTTAAACAATACTCACAGAGATGAGCCTATATTAGGTATAAATCTCAATTAGGTGTACTTTAACAAAAAAAGTCAACTTTTGGGCAGAAGAGATGGCTCAGTGGTTAAAGGTGCTTGCTTATAAAGTCTAACGACCTGGGTTTTGATTCCCAGTCAGATGTACAAAGAGGGGCAGGAATACGGAGTTTGTTTGCAATGGCAGGAGGCCCTTGTATACCCATTCTTTCTCTTTCTCCTTCTCTCTCTCTCTCTCAAATAAATTAATTTAAAAAATAGAGGCTAAAAAAATAGAGGTTGGGCATGGTGGTGCATGCCTTTAATCCCTGAAAGGAGGATTGTTGTGAATTCAAGTCCAGCCTGAGACTACATGGTTAATTCCAGATCATTCTGGCCTACAGTGACACCCTGCCTCAAAAAATAAAATAAAATGAAATGAAATAAAGTAGACTAGGGATGGAGGTAGGAATGAATGAAAGCTGTTAATAAAAAGTTTATTAAAAAATTAAAAAGAAAATAAAATAATATCAACTTCCAATATAGAATTTTTCTTAAAGATAAGGTCTCTCATCCTCACAATAATTAAACTAAAAATCAACAACTCTTGGGTCCATCTGAGAATTGAAGTCAAGTCACAAAGCAAGCACTGTCCTCCAGAATATAGGGACATATGGGAAAATGGAAAGCACACCAGCCCGCAGAGAGCAAAGGCCCACAACGAAGTCAGTGTGATTGAGCACAGCACGCTGTGATTGGTGAGTTGCTTGGAGCTCAGGGTGGAGGAGCTTGAGAATTCAAACTCCAAGGGGACTAGTCATAGGGGCAGCCCTACAGTTTACAGCTGTGGAAATCCTGTCGATTCCCACTGTGAGGATCAAAGAAAATTCCCACCAGCTTCCATGGCAGATGGGAAGGAAAAGCAAATATTTTGAAATAAGTCCAGAACTCCTTTAGAATATCTTCCTTCAAGGAAAATTATGTTTTAGTGTCTAATTTACTGGAATTTTAACAAAGTCTGATTGAAATACCCAACTATGCCTCTCTGAAAAACTGAGACTATGGAGTTAATGCCTCCTCTCTGACCCTACCTTACCATCACAGCTCCAATCCTCCTGTATAATAACAGGATTAGAGTTTTAAAAGAAAACCCATAAGCCTTTTTGAGACCCTATTTAAGGAATTTCTAAGAACAGGCAAGACACAAAGAGACAAAAATAAGAACATCAGAAGAAATGTTCACCTCTGACAACACAACTACAGGAAACCAGAAACAAAGCCTAACTCCTAGTCAGATAAACTTCACGCTAAGTCCTATCAACTTCAGTACCTTTTACCTCATACATTGTTTCGGTCAGCTTTCTAGTTGCTGCACAGAAAGAACCCAAACAAAAGCGGCTTGTGGAGGAATGGGTTTATTTGGCTTACGGACTGGGAGGGGCGAGACTCCATCCTGGCAGGGAAAACGATGGCATGAACAGAGGGGTGGACATCACCTCCGCCATAGCACTGGAAACAGTGGCAGGAAGGTGTGCCAAACACTGGCAAGGGGAAGCTGGCTTATAACCCCCAAAAGCCCACCCCCAACAACACAGCTCCATCGAGGATGTAAAATCCAAACTGCCATCAGCTGAGGATCAATTACCCAGAACACATTCATTTGTTTGTGGGGGACACCTGG